>CAUYSK010035164.1:0-42447 GCA_963575035.1 Avahi laniger | reverse complement strand
ACCACACTTGTAGATCAGATGGCCAGTAGTAGTGGACTTGCCCGAATCTACGTGTCCGATGACGACGATGTTGATGTGAGTCTTTTCCTTCCCCATTTTGGCTCTTATGGGTGGTTTTCACGGCACCTGTGTTCTGGCGGCGAACCCGTTGCGAAAAAGCTTGCCATGTCTTCTTGACATTTTTTTTTAAATAAAGAAAATAAGATAAAGTTAAATCTCTCTTCCCATCTACTCCCTCCCCACTCCCCCATCCTCCAAAAGTAACCATTATTCTGAAGTTAATCTATATCTTTATGGCAATGTTATGTGCCCATAACAATATAGAGCATGATTTTAGACTTTCTTCAAGCAGTATCGTATGTATATATCTTATTCCACTCATCTTTTTTTCACTCAATATACAATTTTTGAATTTTATCTGTGAAGATACGTCTAGATCTGCTTTACCTTGTGTTATAAAATGTAATCATCTCACAATTTGTTGAACTATTTCTTTAGTGAGTTTGTATCTTCAATGTTTTGCTCTAATAAGTCTTCAAAAACTATCTTTATGTACACAAAAGATTTCCTGGATTATAGGGAATACACACTTTATACCTTAGTCGATATTGCCAAATTGCCCTCCAAAGTGATTATACTGATTTATTTGTCTCCTGACATGTATATTTTGGCTATGATTAAGTCCATGTGACTTGCCTTTTTGATAAATTGGCTGTTCATTTTCCATACCCATTTTCCTATTCGGTTGTTCCCTTTGTTTCATATTGATTTTGAAGTATATATATCCTTTTGATGGTTATATATATTGAAAATATTTTCCCCTAGTACTTGGGCTGTATTTTTAATTAGTTTATGTAATATATATTCTTTTAACTTGAATGTAGTCAATTTTCCTCTCTTTAGAGGTAGTATGGAGCCAGAATGCCTAGGTTCAACTAACACCTGTATCATAGTCTTTTATGAGGATTATAACAGTAACTGCCTCATAGGGTTTTCATGATGATTAATGAGTTAGTATATATTATATACTCAGAATATTGTGTAGTAAATAGAATAGCTTGATAAATATTGGCTTATCATCATTATATTTTACTTTATGGTTTGTGCTTTTTACGTTTCATTTAAGAAACATTTATCTACCCTGATATAAAAACATTCTCTTAAATTTTCTATTAAAAGTTTTAAAAATCTGCCTCTATATGGATCCATCTGGAATTTATTTTTAAGTGTGGTATGGGTAGGAAGTCTATTTTTTCTCACATAGAAGCCATTTCTTAGCAGTATTTATTGATCGTTTATCTTTTCCTCTTAATGCTACCTCTGTCATGGATTTTCCAAATATTTGTGTTTTGACAATGGATTCTCCATGCTACTCCAACAGTCTCTTTGTCAGCACCATACTGCTTTGTTTACTGTAGCTTTATGCTACATCTGCAGACACAGTAGCACGAGTCTTCCCTCATTATTAGTCCTCCACGTTGCCTTATGTAGTCCTGGCCTTTTGTTCTTACACATGAATTTTAGGACTAGGTTGTCAAGTTCTGTGAAAAATCCCATGAGTTCACTGTGAATTTAAGGAAGTTTCAATTACAAGGCTGGATTTCATCCTAAGAAAGTTCATTTGTACTACATGTCAGGCAGCATGTTCTGTGGAAAGAGCCCTGAACTAAGATTTGAAGATTTGGGTTATAATATGTAACTATGAGCTCCCTTAGACAAGCCTATTTGTAACACTGGGCTTCAGTTTCCTCCTCTGTAGAAGAGCCTGGATACTCAAAGAATAAGCCCTGGAAGAGCTGCCTTAGCATCACCTGGGAGTTCCTAAGAATTGAAAATTATTAATAGAATCTGAGTCTCTGAAGACAGAACCCAGGACTCTATGTTTAACAAGCTCCCCAGGTGATTCTTAAGCAAAGTGTGATGCTTAATTTTATGTGTCAATTTGGCTAGGCCACAGCTCTCAGATACTTGGTTAAACATTATTCTAGATGTTTCTGTGAAGGCATTTTTTAGATGAGATTAACATTTAAATCAGTAGACTTTGAGTAAAGCAGATTACCTTCTATGTGGGTAGGCCTCATCCAGTTGATTAGAGGCCTTAATTAAAAAAAAAGACTGACTTTCCCTGGGGAAGAGGAAATTCTGCTAGCAGACTGCCTTTGGACTCAAACAGCGACACTCTCCTGGGTCACCAGCCTACCCTGCAGATTTCAGACTTGCCATTCTGCATAATCATATGAGCCAATTCCAATTTCATAAAATAAATCTCTCTACATATACATATATACATATCCTATTGGTTCGATTTCTCTGGAGATGCCCAATTTTCTGTGTTTTCTTGTTTAGGAAAATATACTGCAAAGAAAATAAACTGTTTATGTTGAGCGGGTGAGTTAAGGAGAACAGAAATTTTATTTTCGCAATGAATTAATTTAAGTGTTCCTTTTAAATAAGGAGTTCACTTGGTAATTCATTTATAAATTTCTATATGCTTGACAGAAAAATTATCAGCAGGGGACTGAAATGTTAGAGCTAAATACCCATTTAAGGCTGAATCATTAATAAAAATAAAGTATCTCTGAAATAAAAATGTAAGACAATATAAGCTTCTTTTAGCAAAATATTTGATTTCCCTATACAATTTAAAAAGCTATTTTTTTGTAAAGTGAAGCCATAGCTACAAGTGTAGACAAGCTCTGTACCCTCATTTACCTGGGCCCAGAAAGCACTTTGTGGGAGAAATTAGGCCCCAGGGATGTGAGAGACCCCACTGCATTAGTCAGAGTTCGCCAAAGAAACAGAACCAGTAAGATATACAGTATATGGATATATAAGAGGGAATTTATTATGGGAATTGGCTTACATGACTGGAGGCTGAGAAGTCCCGTAATATGCCATCTGCAAGCAGGAGAACCAGGAAAGTTGGTGGTGTAATTCAGTCAGAAGGCTGGAGGTGGGGTGGGCCCTGGTGTAAGTCCTGAGTCTGAAGCTCCAATGTCAGGAGCTCCAGGAGAAGAAGGGGAACCCAGCTCAAGAAGAGAAAGAGAGACAATTAATTCTTCCTCCACCTTTTTGTTCTATTCAAGTCCTCAAAGAATTGGATGATGCCTGCCCACCTTGGTAAGGCCCAGTCCTCTTTACTTGGTCTACTGATTCAAATGCTAATCTGTTTTGGAAATCCCACCACAGAGACACACCCAAAAATAATGTTTTACCAGCTATCTGGGCAATCCTTAGTCCAGTCAAGTAGACGTGTAAAATTAACCATCACACCTATGGCCCAATAAGAGGGGAGATTGAGCATATGGGGCTCTAGACTTTATGTACTCCCCACCCATATACCTGGGGTGGGTAGAACAGTTAAGACAAAAAGATCTAGGGCAGGGTTGAGGAACCTGTAACCTTAAGGTCACAAGTGCCTTCTAGGTCCTTAAGTGCAGCCTTTGACTGAATCCAAATTTTACAGAACAAATCCTTTTATTTTTATTAATACATTTTTGTTAATTTTTTATTTTATTTTTTAAATGAACATATTCAAAATACCAAAGAATAAAATAAGTTTCAATGAAGTAATCCTCCTAGATTGACCGGCACAATTAGAACATTAGTAAGCCATAAGGGCTAAATTGACAGCTGCAATGTTCATAATTTAGTTCTAACTTTCCACACCTGACTGATGTCACTATAGCAGGAGGCTGGTTGTCAAGAGTTTATGGGGGTTGAGTATACAAGTCTGTTACCAGCTTTTGACAACAGTGCACTGTGTTTCCGTTTGAAGTGGAATTTGTCAATAGTTGCATGGCTCGACAGTATTTTTTAATTCTGTCTGCTTAACAGCCCATCATGTCAAAGAAGAACCAGAGAATGCTGATGGAAGAAAGCAGATTTTTTTAATGAGGATTGAGAATTGCAGTATTATCTTGGTTTGCTAAAGATAAGATGATTTGCTTGCTTTGTGATATTGCAATATCAACATTAAAGAAATTCAGTGCTCACCAGCATTATAACACTCATAAGGACCACAAATATTTTAAATTATAGGAAGAGGTGCAAAAGGTTGCATTGCAGAAATTAAAAGATGAAAATCAAAAGCAAAGATAATTCTTTCAAGCAGCAATGAAACCTAAAAATAATGCCACTGAAGCAACTCTTATTTACTCGAGAAAAAAGGGAAGCTATTCAGTGACGTAGAAATTGTGTAAGAATGTATTGCTGAAGCTGTAGGAAGCTTAGACCCCAATAACGTTTCAAAGTACAAACAACTGCCTCTTTCAAGGAGAACCATAACTGATTAGCAGCATGAATTAGGCTTCAACTCAACAGAACAACTTCATGAAATACTTCAAAAGGAAAATATATATTATTCAATCACTTTGCATGAATCAACTGATACTACTGACTCAGTGCAGGTTTTATACTACATTCGGGTCATAACAGAAGATTTTCTTTGCTACAAAGAGTTACTCGCTTTGGGCATTCTTATGAACAGAAAATGGGGAATAGATATCTTCAACAACTTTCAAAACGCATGTGAAGTTGGACTGAATTCGGTAAATTTAGCGAGTACATGTACATAGGGCACACCTTCCGTGACAGGAAAACATGAAGAGTTTATTGCATAGATTAAAAAAATACTAAGAGATCCAGATGCTCTCATTTCTTTTCATTATAAATATCTTGCATCTGCAAAATCTCTGTGTTAAAGCTACTATTCTAAGTGACACTTTGCAACAAGTTATAAATATTGTTAACTATGTTCATGCAAATGCAACATGGCATCCTCCATTTCATAACATGCCAAAATTGAACCATGTGGTACTCAGTGTGGATTTGCCTTATCATCCTAAAGTGCTTTGGCTATCACATGGACAGGTGTTAGCCAAAATTTTATCTCTATGAGAACAGACAGTTAAATTTTATGAAGAACAGAATCAGCAATGTGAATTATTGAAAAAAGATTTCTATAGGAATGCAGCATTTCTGTGTGATATGTCAAATTGAAACGACTTGAATATTTCTTTGCAAGGAAAAACTAAGTCTATATATGATATGTGGCAAAAAAATTCAAGTATTTCTAAAAAAGTTATTTTTTTCAAGACACTTCTTCAAAAGGAAATTTTGGATGAACATTTTCCCCAGTTAGCAAAGGTCATTGATGAGCAGGATTATATATGCGAACCATTTGAAGAATACGCAGTTGTTATAAACTTATTAATTGGAGAATACAATGAAAGTTTCACTGACTTTGAGAATCATGACATCACACTCAAATTGGCATTTCAGCTTCACCTAGTGGATATCAGTAATGCACCCAAAGAACTACAGATGGAATTGATTGAGCTCTCAGTAGGTGACATTTTAAAGTCATTGTTTGATGCTAAGAAAGATTCAATTGAAATATGGAAAAATGGGATAGAATACCCACATCTTTGGCAACATGCCCAAAAAATGCTTTCTTGTTTTTCAACCACTTATTGCTATAAATCTACATTCTCCTACCTGACCCAAATCAAGACACCCTTAAGGTCACAAATGACTGATACCCAACTAGAGGATCAACTGAAACTGCAGACATCCATGGTGCAACCAAATATTCAAATGCTTTCAAATAAAAAATAGACAAAACAAAATCAGTAAAAGGTTAGTTAACTTTAAAATGGGTTTTTCATTTTTTGAAATTATTAAGTACATAGTAGATTGTTACAAAATAATGTACATTTTTAAGCATATCTAATTGAAGTTTCTTAAATGCAGCCTTATTTGACTACAGTTAAATCAATGGGGACTTCTAACATGAAAAGTTTCCCCACCCATGATCTAGGGTCAGAGCACAGGAAAAATTTCTAGTGTGGGGCCAGGCATGGTAGCTCATGCCTATAAACCTAGGCCAAGGCTGGAGGATCTCTTGAGGCCAGCAGTTCAAGACCAGCCTGGACAATATAGTAAGAATCCATCTCTACAAAAAAATTAAAATAAAAATTAGCTGGGCATGGTGGCACGCATCTAGAGTCCCAGCTACTCGGGAGGGAGGCTGAGGCAGGAAGATCGCTTGAGCCTAAGAGTTTGAGGCTGTAGTGAGCTGTGATGACACCACTGTACACCAGCCTGGGCTACAGAGAGAGAGACCCTGTCTCAAAAAAAAAAAAAATCTATTATGTAAGCATTTTGAGGTAGTGGAATATGCTCTGCACAATCTGAATCTAAATTCTCACCCAATGAGTCAACGACCTTTGTGGTCCTTACAAGGTCTGACACTTTGTTTCTAAATGTACAAACCTACCTATTACTATCAAAGAGATTTTGCTGACTTGAACTCAATAATGGATCAGGCCATAGTGAGTAACTGGTGGATTTAGAAAAAGAAAAATAAAAAGAGCCCCTTTCCAACTGGCAGATCTGTTTTCTCACTGTGCGAAGCACAAAACACACAAAACCATGACACTGCTTATAACAACTGAGAGAGTTTGCAGAGAGTGAAAGCTGATCCTGTTGTGTAGAATCTAAGCGAGGACACACAGACACTTAGAACGCTTTATCTTGACTGAAAAGTTTTCTGTGTTTTCAAATGGCTCTGGGTTGTCTGGGGCTAACCAGGACCTTAGGAGAAAGTAGGTACGAACTCTCCTGCCAGGGTGAAGAGTCTGCACGAAGTCAGTGGGAAAGAGCAGCACTGGGAACATTGCATGAATATTTATAAGTGAAAATATGTTAGAGGAGCTTAAAGAACCTCTATCCCCAGCCCTCCAAGAGACAAAAGAAATGTCCAAGGGAGACAGCTGATTGCATTTTTTAAGCTTCTGGTATTTTTAAATCTATTATTTTTCAATGGCACCTCTCCTTACAGCGTCTGAATGGGAATTTCACATATACGCTGTCCCATCCCTGCCTTTATCAGCCGTTCTCTTAGGGACCCTGTCGGGAAACTTTCTTTTGAGTTTATCAGTCTCAAGGGGAAGTCAACAAAGCCTTCGTGTTTCAGAAATGCATATGCGGTCATTAAAATAGCTGTCCGTTCTCCCAGAGTGCCTCCCATAAAAGCATTTTAATTCTCTGACCAAAATGTAGTTCAGCCTTTATTCCGCAAAGCCAATTTGTTTATGTTTCCACGTTCAATCACAATCTATTTGTAAAACCTATTTAGAATCAGAGTCACATAGCCAGAAATGATCATGCTCTAATTTCCTTATTAGAGAGATTCTTGTTGCAGCTGGCAGCTTGATTTGACTGCTCCCAGAGGCTGGAGCGACATGTTCTTAACCCCGTTTCTCGATTTTGTTCATCTCTCTCTCTTTTTTTTTTGTTTTTTGTTTTTTGTTTTTTTTCCCCCAATATACAATTACTAAGCCAAAGAGGAATAATTCCCAACATTGTCGCTAAGATAGAGGTGAAATAAGAGACTGCCGCCTTTTTATCTGTCAAGAAATAAACAAAATTGGGTGACTCATAATATCTGCAGGAGTGAAAGGAAAGAAATGCTAACAAAACACACCATGACAAGAAAGATGCTTTAGGATTCGGGTAAAAGGTCAACTACTTCAAAGGACTTGGAGGAATGGTGTTTACTGGATAATTGAATCGAAATCAAAGCAGATACTAATGAAGCATTCAAGAAAAATTCACATTTCATCTATTTTTTTTTTTTGCAAATTTTTCTTTATAAAACAGTGAGTCTGTTTTTCTGACATAGTAAGATAAGTCTTTTCAAGATAACTTAAAAGTTCTCTAATGATGCAGAGTCTTGAAGTATCTCAGTGTTTGCTGCATCAGTTGGTGAAGTCTTACTCATCCTTTAAGGTCTAGTTCAGATGACATTTATGAAGCTTTTCCCAATGTCTCACTATTTTCTTGACGTAACACAGCCATTTGTTTTACACTGTATTATAGATTTCACTAGCCCAAGCAGAGGATGCTATGAAAACTGCAAAGATGCTCCCATTTAATTTTAATGGTGGTTAAAGTAATGTCATATCATAAGGGTCATTCCCATAACAGATTTTCAATTGCTCAAAGATCTTGCCTATCATCTTTCTGAAATTAAACTAGATTGAGAAGTGACATGGTCTACTAAAAAGTCAGAGTCAAATAAATATGTAATATTTGTTGCTCAGCACTAAGCTTGTTCTCCAAGAGTCTGAAGCACAGAAAAATCAGGCAAAATGACATGCTCTGGATCTCAAAAATTTGGAGTTTTAATTTGAATTGGACAATTCTACTCCATACACACACACACACATATATATATATATATGTATATATATATATTTTTTTTAAGGAATTGGTTTGTGTAACTATGCAGGTTGAGAAGTCCCAAAATGTGCAATCAGAAAGCTGTGTACCTAGGAGAGCCAATGGAGTAGTTCAGTTCCAAGCCAAGTCTGAAGGCCTGAGAACCAGGAGAGCTGGTGGTAGAAGTCCTCAAACAGGACAAAGCTGACGCCCCAGCTCAACAGTCAGGAGGAGCTCCCCTCTTACCCAGCCTTTTTGTTCTATTCGGGTGTTCAGCAGACTGGACAAAATCCCACCAAATTAGGGAGGGTGCTCTACCAATTCAAACGTCAATCTCATTTAGAAACAGCCTCACAAACATACCCAGAATAACGTTTGACCAAATATCTGGGCCCCTCATGGCCCAAGTTGACATCAAACTAATGATCGCAACTACCCTACCAGCTCCCCTTACAGGAATGCTTGGCAGGCATTGTCAGAGACACTGGCAAGCCACAGATATGAAATCCCCAGAGATTATCAAAGCCGTCTTATTTTTAGTCATTTTTAGGGTTGTCAGATACAATATTTCCATTTACTAAATCTAGCAACACTACCATTTTGTTTAGAATCTGCCTAAAATGTTTTACGTGCTTTCTAGATGCCTTGAACATTTTGTAATTTTAATATTTTCTGCATGTTTCTGTGATTCCTAAATTGTGCTTTTTATACAATGCTCTTTATTGATGTTTAATAATGTGTTTCCCCTGTATTGTATGGTTCCAACTGGCGAAGTTTTTGGAATATCTATATGAATGTGTATGTATGTGTACACACACACACACACACACACACACACACTCTCCTTCTTGTCAGCTGGCACTGCTTTACTGTCAGAATGCTTGTCAATAGCATCTTGACCCCCGTCTACCCAATTGACTCTTTCTGTTTTTAATGTGACTATGTTAGAATTTTGTCTGAGATAAAAGTAAATGACCCTAAATAATGATTTGAAGGACTAATCTATGAGTAAAAATGATGGATTTTGTGATATTTATTTTGACTGCTTGTAGAAATGTTTCTGGGCTCTTGGTTCTTGATTGTGTTTGCCTGGGCAATACCTGTATAGTCAAGTGATCTCTCAATCAGAGAGGTGCTATATACAATGTTGTTTCTCTCAATATTTGCCCATTTTGTTTGTGTATATGCATATGTGTACATGCCTGCAAGCACACACACACATTCCATAGTTATTTCAAAGCTTTTATGCCCTTAAAAATTTATCTATCTGAGCATTGTCTGTTCTAGTATTTAAGCGCCTAGATGGCAGGGAACAATTTTATTGAATTCACTTGACATCCTAGCATTGCTCATCAGCTGGGCTGAACCAGTGCTCTCTGTTGGTGTTAATTCCCTATATGTCTTTGCTAGTCAGACAAGGACCCGAGGTCTAGAATATAGGCATAGCCAGGGAGCTTGTTAGAAATGCAGAATCAAAAAGCCCTTCCCAGATCTACTGAATCAAAATCTGCATTTTAACAAATCCCCGAGTGATATTCCTATGCACATTGAAGTTTTCAGACTATAGTGTGCATCAGAATCCCCTGGAGGGCTTGTTAAAACACAAGCCACTGGGCCCACCCCCAGAATTTCTGATTCAGCAGGTCTGGGATAGAGTCTGAGAATTTGCATTTCTGACAAGTTCCCAGGTGGTGTCCCTAGGATACTGCTAGTGTTTGGACCACACTTTCGAGAGCCTCTGCCCTAAAGGAGACATAATAACGGAATTGGCAAAAAAAATTCAGTGGCTTAATAACCAGAGGTCTGGATTTTAGCCTTTATTCTTCAAGCTGCGTGACCTTGAGATGGTCTTCTTTGCTCCCTGTGTCTCTTCTTCTCGTGGGTAAATAAGATAACCTGAGGATCACGTGGAGCCTCTCACTTGCCTTCTCAGTGTCTATTTACATGGCTGCTTTCCCCTCCCTGAAACCAAGAACCGTACTATAATTATCATTTTTATCTTCAATAAGACCATAGAAGTCTCTTTCAGTGAATAAATGTGCAAATAATAAAGAAATGAATCCAAGACATAAGATGATTTTGATAATGTTTTCAAAATCAAAGTTATTTTTATTATTGTTGTATATAGTACCTGGTTCTTTCAGATTGTTGATAAATTCCTATAATTTCTAGGACACTGATAACAACAACAATAGCAACAACACTCATATGGTGGTAAGATTGGGCTAGATGCAAAAAATAATAATTGGTGAAGAAGACATATTCAAAATATTGCACTAATGGAAACCAGAAGACACCAGCAGGCAGGATTTGATGTGGTTAGGGAAATGAGGATTGGAGCAATAAAACCAGACTCAAGGCCAGTCAAAACTTCTAGCAAACTGGCAGCCAACTTCTTCACTGGTGGTGCTGCTGCTTGGGTGAGTCAGAGAGCTTTGGGACAAAGAACCCTGCAGTTTCCAGCTTAGCAATTTAGCTTTCTTTTGGATGGAGGGTTTGGAGAAGTGAGCGATAGTGGGAAAGACAGCCGGAACATCCCAAGCCCTGTCTGTGCCAGGTTCCTCTTGGTTCCTTGAATGACCTTCAGGTGCAATTCAAAGCTGCAAGCTGGGCCTAGGCTCTCTAACTCTCATTCCACAGATCCTGCTACTTCCAAGGGACTCAACATGGCTTAGAATCCTTTCTTTCCCAGTGGACCAGGTGCACAAGGTATGACCCTAGATAAGTTTCCAACTTCTTTGTCATCTTGGGAACTGCGAAAACTTCCCTATAGGCCGCAGCCTTACCACATCGGATTGCAATAAAAACAAGAAGCAAATGTTTCTCCCAGTACCAAGAGAATATAGCTTGTACAAAGGAAGATTTAATCAACAGCTCTATACGTAAGATTATGAGCAGCTGAATGTGATCTGGAACTGGCAATATCATTTTTATTAAGAGGGACTAGATGCCCTTGGTCCTTCAGAACTCAAATCTGTTTCCTTCAGAAGTTTCATTTTCCCCTGCCTTGTACATCTGTCACCTACTTGCTTGCATTGATTTTTTTTTTAAAGAAAAAAATTCAGCCTATAACTAGGCTACAATGTGGTAGAGTTTAATTAATGTTTGAGAAGTAGTTAGAATTTCTTTGATGAAAGGTGTTGACTGCCACTCAAAGTCTTACAGCACTATTTTCCTAGTGTTTGTTAAGGTTTTAAAGTAAAATAAAATTCAAATGGATCTAAAACACTGCTGATGGATAAGGTTTTATTCAATAAGTTAAAGAAAATAGCACATTAGAATCACTTAAGCACCCGGGTGTATCTGTAATATTGTTACTATAACCCAACATGTCTACAGAAGGAAAAAAAAAAATTACAAAGCCCAGAAAAGTGATATCAGCTTTTTACCAACAGATAATTGTAATGTCAAGTGTGGTTTCCTGACAGGTATGGCAGTAAGATTACCAGGAATCAGATCCTGGTGTTTTAGGCAATTTACATGGGAAAGTTGAATATAGCTACTACCTGTATTTGAATTTGCACTTGAGATCAGCAAATAAGGAACAGAACATTTAAGCAGAGCCAAATGTGAGTGTAGCAGACATAAACATCTACATATTTATGTATGCAAATTAGTATATACATTTGATAGGTTTCAAATTATTTTGAATGGCTTTTCCTTCTTTCTGATGACACTGAAATGTCACAATCTCCAGGCTTTATTACTTCTCTCGGAGCTGCTCAAGCACTTCCTCAATGCACGCTGACTCTTACTCAAGGCACAATTCTAACGAGTTTGGTTAACTGGTTTCTAAAGCCATGGCATGTTAGAGGTAACAAATTAGATAAGGAAGTAGGCCTGCTATGGACAGATGCCTGATACACCAGAGTGACACAGACATGCTTGCCAGATACTTTGTCCAGCAGTCAATGCAGTCATAATGTTCACTGTACACATGTCTGTCCAGCTTAGTCAAGGGGCTGGTGAGCCATCTGGCCAGCCAGTCACTCAGCAAGTCAATGAGTCCTTGTCATCTGCCTGTGTCCTGTTTAAAGCACTGTCCTGGATTTGTGCCATTACTAAACCTACACATCCTACCACATCGTAGCCCAGGTGGTGCACTGACAGCAACTGCTGAGCAGCGTCTTTCAAGGACCTGTGAGTGTGGCTCTGAGTCCTGCCGTTGAGTGCACTGATTTGGTGTCCAGGCTCTGAGTTCAAATCCTCACTCCCACGCCCACTGCTAGTCAGGTAACCCTGAGCCAGTTACTCACTCTTTCTGAGTCTGTTTTCTCATCTGTGAACATGAATTATAACGGAACGTAACCCAAAGGGTTGTTAAGAGGATCACATGAGATGACATAGGGACAGCACTTAGCACATTTAGGAAGATTAATATAGGAAACACTTGGGGCTAGAAGGGGTCTTGGCAGTCGACGGATCCGCATATCTCATTTTGAAAATGAGGAAAATGAACTCCAGAGAGGTTAAGTATAAAGACCAAATATTGGAAGAACAGGAAATTTGATGAAAGAAAAGAAAAACAACTGCAAACCTAATGTATATCAGGAACATCACATTTACTATTATTTTTGATCCCCAAAAAGTTCTTTGAGATATTATTATCTCTATTTTATGAAAGAAGAAAGCTGCTCAGCGAGGTCCAATAAGTGTGCAAAGCCACACGGTCAGCACCTCCTAGAACTGGGACACAAACCTGGGTTCGTCAGACGCCAAAGTCCACATTCATTCCTCTCGCCCACTCTGTCTCAACGTAGGAGGAAGGATCCCTATTTTTTAGGTAACCTACTTGATATTGGATATGAAATGCTTAAAACAAATCAGAACACTCCAGAGCTATTATTCCTGGAGCTAAATCTCTTTACTTGTATCATAAAGGTGCCCAACGGGACATCCACTTTTTAGCTAAAATCCCAATATTAAAATGTTTCTTTCTAGCAAAGGCAGGGAAATATGGCTCTTTTCACAGCCGTAATGTGGCAGAGAATGCTAATAGAGGAGAGAAACACAGACAGGGCAGGGAGGGCACAGTTCTGAGCAGACAGAGTCACAGTGCCATGTAAACAAACCCAGAGAGAGGCATTTCTTGGCAATTAGGGACAGGTATTGTGCAGAAAGCACTGGGGGAGCCCATCTCCATAGAAATCAACAGACAAAGACGATATCTAAAGGGAAATCTGAACAATTACAGTAGCAGAGATGGGAATAATCTCCAGATAGTGACAGGGAGTTGCCATCATCCCAGGACAGGCCGCCCATGGCAAAAAGAGTGTGGGATCCACAGCAAGGACCCGTAGAGTCCGACAGCAGAGAAGCCTGCCCATGTGCAAACTGCAACTATTCCCTTAGTCACAGAGGGAACTGGGAGTTTTCATTGATCCACATCCACTCTGTGTTCTTTGAGGAGATGATTGTAATTTATCACATGGGATTGGAAACCACACTGCTGGATTTGAATTACAGCTCCAGCAATTGAGAGCTATATGACCTGGGGCAGGTTACCTAACCTCTCTGTGTACCTCAGTTATAAAATGTTTACTCCTTTATAAAATGTGTTGAAAAACATGTTTTCCCCATTTATAAAATGGGTTGAAAACTTGTACCCACATCATGGGGTTACTGGGGGAATTAGTAAGTGCAAGAATGGCAATTGGAAGAGTTTCTGGCACATAGTGAGAGCTCAATAAAGCTTAGCTGTTAGTATGACCTTGTAGAGTTGCTTACAGGAAAAGATGAGGTAGGATTCATGCCTGGCATATGGTAAGCACTTGCTAAATGTTTGCTATTATTTTGTGCTTGATGTATTTATCATGCACAGGCTTGTTGGATGTTTGTTGTTGAATTCATCAAGTCCCAGGTTAATCCATTCAGATATAATTGTAGATAGATATCTGGCCTACGTGGACCCTACCTGACCTTTGCCACTAAGGTTCTACTACATAGAACAGACAACTGGGAAAGTGCCAACTCACCCCCGCTCCCCAGCCCACTGTGGAGAAGGCTGTTCTACGAAGAGATTTCTATCTGGTGTCTGCAATGTAATCCACCAATAAGAGATTATGTGCGATTTCTTTTCCTGATAACATTGCTAAGTAAAGGACACCAAACACAAGTCAGGATTTAGCATTCTCTCCTGAGAAATCATGTGGATTAACGGCCATCGGAGCATCTATATGGCACCAGATCCTTTCCCATGAACCTCTTTCAAGATTCTGCCACAGAAAGTAAGCGCTGACCTGCAGCTTCTTGGTGTGGAGAGCCCTAATAATGCCACAAGAGGATACTTTATTTTAAAGAATCATAACTGATCCTAATAGGCAAAAGCCAAAAAGGAAAGAGTAGTGAAAAGTAGCCGGAAAATACACTGACTGTCTTTGCACCAATCAAAGACAGAATGAGGTTCACCTAAAGGCCACCCTCTGACTGGTGATTTACATGGTCTGAGTTCAGTAATAAAGCGACCATGGGGAAAAACTCACTAACAAAAATATTGCTTTCTCTGCTGCCTGGCTGGGGAATGCAAGAAGCAGTGTGATCCCCGAGGACGGTAGTGGCATGTGGGGTGCGCGTGGAGGGGTCAGGGAGGAGAGCCAGGATACAGTGGCTCCACCTTAACCCAAGAAGCATTGAAATTATCAAGAAACAAAGGAAAGCTTGGTACCCTGAAGTCTGTGATAAGTAAAGCAACAGAAAATATGCTGTTTCCACCAGCCTCTTCAAACCTACTAAATCATCAGCCCAAAGGCAAAGCATTCATGACACTAAATAACCCAGTCTTAAATGTCCAGTGTGAAGTTTGCTTATTTGCTTTAAAGAAGCAGATTTATGTTCTCAGGCTGTGTTTATGTGCAACAGCTTTGGCTATTTTCAGTGACATGCAGTTGAATCAAATCAAATCAGAAGAGTTCTTGGTTAAACAACCTGTTGGATCTGAGTTGCGCGCTTTTCTCAGAACCTTCACACGTGTGGACAGCAGCGTGGCTGCCGGCCAGTCAGGGGGTCCCCCGCTCAGACAGGCTATCCACACATCCCTGTGGAAGGCTCCGGTGCAGACCCAATTTAAAGTGGTTACCCGATGACCAGGCTGAAGCCACTCTGTCCCAAACACAGAGAAACTGGGGGCCGAGTCTTCAGTTTGACATAACTGTCCGCCACTTCGATTCCCTCTGGCAGGAAAAGTGAAAGTGAAATTTGTGCATATCTTCCTTTTGACATAATGAAGTATTTCATAAACTGAAAATCTTGGGACCCAATTATAAAGGCCAAATTGCTACTTTACTCACTTAGATAAATAGCTATGGGCTCATCGATCTTGCAGTTTCTAATTTACCTTATCTCGTGGATTCCTCACAACGCTAGGGGGAAAATATTTGTTCTAGCCAGAGATCTGTTGGTTGCAGGTAACAGCAGCTGAATTCAGCCCAGGAAAACAGAGGGAGGGGAGAGATTATTGCAAGGTTGTAGCACAGTCTCACTGGAAAAGCTGAACAATCAGGCTTCAGGACAAACAAAATCGACATGGCTCTGGGACCGGTCACTCTCTCCTTCTGCCCCTCCCTCCCCTGAGTCAAATGTCCAAAGGTCTGAGCTGTCTCCATTTGAGCAGGATCACGTGGTTAGAGCACAGAGATGCCTAATTACTAGGTGCTGAGGGGAAGGGCAGGTTGCCATAGAAGTGGGTACAAGCAAAGGATTACCTCAAAAAATTTGAATCAAGTACAGCATTGTTATGTCTGTTTTTCACATAAGGAAACTGAGGCACAGAAGAGTTAAGAGGGTTGAGTTATATAGCAAGTGGCTCAGGCCTTCTGAGAGCTTGAGTGTTATATTCACACAGATTTAACTTTAAATCCTATAGCTCACTTGCTGTTGGATGCTGGGCAGGTTATTTAATCTCTAGTCTTTAATTTCTTCACCATCAAAATAGGCTCATGTCAAAGGTTGGATTTTAGGATTAAATTAAATGAGATAATTTATTTAACCCATCAAATTTCATGCCTGGAATATAACAGCACACTCAAAAAAATAATAGCTTTTCTCTCACCTCCAAAACCAGGTCCTAAACAGCATCACAGTTTTATCACCGAGTTACACATGGTCTTTTGATGTTCTTCTTCTACATCTATGTGCTGCCACTCCCAAAGACTGCCAGCTGCCTAGGACCATGTCTCATTTCTCTTGCATCAGACGCTGGGCTGACTGAGCACATTGGCAGTCTCTTCAAATTCTTGGAATTAAACTGGCTGAATCAGTTTGCATGACACTTCTCTTTCCAGCAAATCCCCTAAGGACCATGCACCATCTTTGTGTTTCATTGTGTCTTTCTCAGGCTATTTGCTTCTCTGGGGCCTTAACCTATTTTTTCCCCCTCTTTCCCTTCTCTCTTTCTTTCATGCAGCTCCACCTGGAGGCCAGTGGCATGAGTTTGTCATGAAGACAAATTTATCACAGCAGAAAAATGCCCCCCATTCAAGAGCTGTTCAATTCCAGATGAAGAGAAGGGATCTTGAATTCTACTTCTTGGTTATGTTATCATGAGATTTCTTTGTTGCAAGTCGGGGACGGTGGAGTGGAGAGCAGATCTTTATACCACAGGGAAGAACTGGGTAGTATTTAGAGTGGAGGACTACTTTCAAAGCTAGTGTTCATATCATATCAAGTAGGGAGTGGATAATTGCTTAACGCAAGATGTCTTCACATAGTCATCTGTCAAACCTCCCTGAATTATACGCAAAGTCTAGGTATCAACAAGGTACTCAAAAATCTCCTAGACAAAGTGCTGACTTTAATGGGAGATATAGCACAAGGATGCATTAAAGATAGGAACAGGCAGGGGAAGAAACTCATATTTGACACACTATCACGTGCCTGCACTGAACTAGGCTCCTCACATACAGTATCTGATTTCCCTAGCAACTTTGCCAGATTGGTAATATTATTCCAATTTCACAGATGAGAATTACCAAAGTTAATTGTCTTAGGCTATGCAATTAGTGAGCCCACCCCCCACCACCCCAGCAAGGGGGCTGCCATAAAGAAGATACCAAGTAAGTCTTGCTTCCCAAAACTGTTCATTCTTCAGGCAATGCAGCTTGACCACCATTGACTGAGAGAGAAAACTGGTTGCCAAGGTGACTGGATGAGTAGAACAGAAAGAAGGAATGGAGTCATTTAGAAAACAAGCCACTGGGTTGACCATGATTCCAACGGAAAGCTTTGCACCACTAGTTTGAAGCCATTGAAAGACCATTTGGATCAGGCAAAATCATTAGCACACAGACTTTTTGAATCAGATCGAACTGGGCTCTACCCTTTATTATGTGTCTTTGGGGAAGTTAACCTTGCTAAGTCCGTTTTCTCACTTGTCAAAAACGAAGATAATATAGTATCTACCTCGTAGAACTTGTGAAGATTAAATGCAATAGTTTTCACTTTGCTCATGAAGTATTTGCGTGCCTGGTTCGTAGTAAGTAATCCAGAAACATTAGCTATCATCAATAGTATATAATTTAAAAGAAATGGTGATTTTTTATTACTGGAATTGCTAGAAGGATGATGAATAGACATCCTTCCTTAATAAAGAGATGTGATTCATTTACAAGTAGCAGCACACATTTGCATACAGACAATGATGTGATAACATCCTTAAATACAGTTTGTTCAGTTTATTCTTCTAAGAACTTAAGAACACACTGCTTCCCACTGATCCTGAACACCACCACCCCTTGTTTACATTGTTAAATTGCTTAGCAACCTCTCTTCTAGGCTTGAGTAGAGACACAAAATTTCAATCAAGAGCAAGACAAAATAACACAAATCTTAAACAAATACACTACTATCATATTAAAGATTAACTATAAAAATCACATTTATTTTAACCCATCAAACTCACAATTTTGACTTTCTGCAAATTCATATGTTTTTTCTTTCCCCATGTGAGATGCGAGGGTTGACTGAAGTAGCTCAGTGTGCTGGTGGAAAGGTAAGAGGAGTCTTGGGAAGGGATGTGTCTCTCCACTCTCTGTTCCAGAGTTCCATCTTGTCATTATCTTGCACTTTCTTGTCCCTTCCTTTGACACTCTGGACTAGCTCAACAATTATAGAGGGGAAAAAAGTGAAGTGACAAACTCTTCCTGTAGAAAAGGATAGAAACATTTACTTTTATGTTTTCAAAGGACACAAGCCCAGTCTTTTTCTCAGTTGCTGTTGAGTGGAGTAATTCATGAGCCTGCAACACCTAATCCCTGAAATTCCATCAGCTACCAGTGTCCCCCCGCCAAGGGTAATATTCTCAGATTTCTAATATCAGCCCTTCTTACCCTATATGTTACCACCCTATTTGCCTCACCTGTAACCTTCCCCAGAGGAGCTCTCATCGTTGGGAAATCATTTTAAATCCTGTTTGCAAACGAGGTAGGAAAAAAAATAAACAAGTGTTAAATTTAATGATTGACTCAAAAGACCTGAGTCTTGGTTTTCCAACATGAATTTCTGAGGGCAGAAATTGTGTCTGAATTCCAGAATTGGAGCAAGAAGTCCAGAATTGCTCTCTGTTTCAGGTGGATTGTTTTTCATAATATATTCTCTCTCTCTTTCTGTCTCTTTGTCTCCTTCTTGTCCTCTTGAATAGTAGACTTGGGATCAGAAGTCCCACCTCAAGGTTTACCTCAAACCTTATTGATTTTTGGCCTTGAATATATCACTTCACCATTCTGAGAACATGTTTTTCTATTTGTCCAATGAGGTAGCTGTATTAGTAAATGCCAAAGTCTGTTCCAGCTCCAAAATTTCTGACCCTTTATACTTCTGAGAAGGACTTTCATTTCTGGATAAAACATAGATGATCACAGTAGGCTAAAACTTACACTGTAACAAGAAGAAAAAAACAGGTAAATTGAAAAGATCATTAAAGACATTAAATATCTATAGAAGCAAAGAGAATTAGATAAACTCAAATTCCTAAGTGAGCTTATAATCACCAGCTGTTTGCTTCCCAAGGCGCATTTTCCCATTGTAGGTATGGAATGAAGATTAGATTTGAGCAAAACACAAGGACTCTAGTGTATGAAAGAGAAACCAGCAGAACTTTTGGTGAATGTATGGGACTGGCATAATAGATTGGAAAATAGAAAAGTGAAAAATGCAGTGCTCGCCCCCATATGTTTTAGAGTGGTGGGGTAAGCTGAAGGGGGCTGAACCAGAAAGAGGGAACAAAAACTCCTGTAGTTTGCAGTGAATAAAAGACAAAGTTTTGCCAGAAATATGGTTTGCAGTAAATGCACAACAGTTCTTCCTCTTGAACCACTTGCCAAATTTTGAACTCGTGCTCAAAATCTGACAAATGTCTAAGATGTAAGCTCAAAACCTATGAAGAGTGGAGCTTTAAGAACTGAGGAGATAGAGAACTTCTAGACTCCCCATCAAAAGCCCAAAAGTAACCTCTGAAAAACAACAGGAAAAACCAGAGGTAAACTGAGACTTGCTAAAAACTGCAACCTAACCTCATACCTAGCACAATCTCTGCCTGTCTGTCCACCATAGGAAAGGAAGAACTCTTGCTGGTAGAAATTCATCTGAATATTCTGTTTTTTGTTTTGTTTTGTTTTGTTTAAGATAGAGTCTTGCTCTATCACCCAGACCAGAGTACAGTGGTGTTATCATAGCTCATTGCAACCTCAAACTCCTGGGCTTAATCGATCCTCCCACCTCAGTCTCCCTAGTAGTAGCTGGGACTACCAGCATGCACCACCATGCCCAGCTAACTTTTTCTATTTTTAGTATAAATGGGGTCTGGCTCTTGCTCAGGCTGGTCTCCTGAGCTCAAGCAATCCTCCCACCTCAGCCTCCCAGAGTGCAAGAATTATAGGCATGAGCCACCACACCCAGCCCTGTTTTGGGCTGTTTTTAATACCCAATATCTACAACACAACTCAAAATTACTAAAATAAGAAAAGAATTGAAGATATAGTTTGTAATTAAGAGAAAAAAAGAAACACTAGAAGGAGTCACACAGATGATTCAAATATGGGAATTAGAGAAAATGATTTTAAAATAATTAAGATTATTATATTAAAGAAAATACAGGAACCAGACATGGATTAAAAAAATAAGAGTTTCAACATAAAATTGAAGTAGCTTTTAAAAAGGCCCTAAATGTCATTCTAGAATTGGAAAATACAATATCTAATCTTAGGAACTCACTGGATGAGTTTAATAGCATGTGGGACACAGTATACCTAACCTGAAGACAAGATCAGTTTCTAAAATTGCCCAAACTGGGGAAAAAAAGACAGAATGAGAAGGATAAAACATAAGAGATGCATATATATAGTCAAAAGAGCTAATACGTGTATCACTGAAGTCCCAGAATGAGAACAAAGAGAGACTGGAGACAAAGAAACTCTTGTAGAGATGATAATTAAGAATTTTCCAAAGCTGATAAATAATATCAACCCACAGATCCAAGAACAGGGAACACCAAGAAGAACAAAAACAATGAAAACTACATTTAATCACATCATATTCAAAGTACTAGAAATCAAAGACAAAGAAAAATACAAAAAGAGCCAAAATGGGGGTGGGGGATGAGGGGATATATGTCACTTTCAAAGTAACAACAAGACTGACAATTGACTTTTCAATAGAAACTATGGAAGCCAGAAGACAATGATTTAACATCCTTAAAGAGATGAAAGAAAAATATGTCAACCTAGAATTTTATACCAAGTAAAAATATACACAAAAGTTAAGTCAAAATAAATATATTTCAGACAAATAAACCCTGAGACAGTTTGTCTCTAGAGAACAGTACTATAAGATTTACTAAAAAAAATTTCAGGCTAAAGGAAAATAACCCCAGATGGAAACATGAAACTTTGGGAATGAATAAAGAGTATGATAAAGGGTAAGAATGTGTATAAATATTGAAGAATATTGACTTTTTAAAACAAAAATAAGGAAAGACTTGGGGGAACGTTAACAGTGTGAAAGTATAATTGTAATAATGTAACAAAAAACTGGAAGATCTTATTGAGGTTAAACTATTATAAGGTTCTTGTATTATTTGTGAAGTAGTAAAAAGTACTAACTTAAAATACATCTCGAAGCCTGAGCAAGAGTCTCTACAAAAAAATAGAAAAAACAGTGGCAGGCTCCTGTAGTCCCAGCTACTTGGGAGGCTGAGGCAGAAGGATCACTTGAGGCCAGGAGTTTGAAGTTACAGTGAGCTATAATGACATCATTGTACTCTAGCCAGGGTGACAGAGCCAGACCCTGTCTCAAACAAAAAAGAAAAAAAAAATATATATATATATATATAAATAAATACATATATATATGTGTATATATACATATATATATATAGAGAGAGAGAAGTTAGGAAGGCACATTGATTCTCTAGGATAAAAGCTAAAAACAGAAATGTATAACAAAGCTAACAGAGGAGAAAAATGGAATGATATATACTTAATTCAAAAGCAAGAAGAAAGGAGGAATAAAGGAACAAAGAACAGATGCGATAAATAGAAAAAAAACAGCAAGTAGGTAGAATTAAACCAACTATTTCAGTAATTATATAGGTAAGTCCACTAAGCACTCCAATTAAAAAAGAAAGATACAGTGGATTTTTTTCTTTAACTCACATATTCATCTCTAGTATATTTTAAAAACACAAGACTCAATTTATAAGAAACATATTTTGAAGTTTAATATACTTACCTCAGAGGCAATAAGGCATAAGTCTTAAGAGATGAAACACGCTGGGTTTGAATTTTAATTTTTAGTTATTAACTATTTGAACTTAGGTTAGCTACATAATTTCTGAGTTTCAGTTTCCTTATCTATAATAAAAAGGCAATAATGCCTATCTTATAGGATTGTGAAAATGAAATAAAATTAATGAGAAAATCTATGGCAGTAACTAGTAGACCCTCAATAAATGACAAGTATTATTGTTACTGTCATCACCCTCCACCCACCAACCCAGTCTCTCTTACATGTGTCTAATAGCTTAGGTGGTGGAATCCCAATACTTGGCTTTTAATTCCAGCTCTGTCAGTCATTAGCAATGCAACCATGAGGAAGGAGCTTAAACTCCCTACAACTGGGTCTTCTCACTGTCAAATGCCGCCTCTTGGAATTATAAAGATAAAATGAGGTCATCTGTTAAAACACTAGCGCATTGCTTGGAACATAATGAGTACTTTCTACACAGTAGCCAGAATGAGTATGAAAACATAACTTAGATCATGTTAATCATTTGCTCAAAAACTTCCAGTGCCTTCCCATTTTACTTAGAGGAAAAACCAGAGTCCTTATACAAGTTCCCTCAAGATCTATTACCTCTTTGAACTCATACCGTAGTTACCTCTCTGAACTTACCTACTAGTCACCCCCGTGGTTACTCCACTATCTTTAGACATACTGGCCTCCTTGCACCTTCTCAAGTGCATGACAATTCAGTCATGCATGTGGCTGTCTCAGCGTCATTGCCCTTTTAGAATCCACCCCCCTGAGAGTTCTTCCCTCTGTAATCACCCACCGCTACCTGCAGATCAACATAGCTTGCTCCTTGACAACTGCTGGGTCTTGCTCAGATGTATTACTCAATGAGGGCATGTAGCATTACTCTATGTAAAATTGTACCTCACTACTCCACACAACCCCATCTTACTTCCTCGGTTTATTTTCCTTCTTAGCAGAAGTCACCACTTAACATTCTTCTCTATGACAATTATTTATTATTATTATATGCCTTCCCTCCTTACATTGGAAGGGTAGGGGTTTTTGTCTCTGATCACTGCTATGACCCCCAGCATCTAGACAATCATGTGGTACATTGTAGGTACTCGAGAAATATTTATTAAATGAAAAAATGTAAAAATTAGCCACCATTATTATTTATTTATTTGATCATTTCTTTCTTCTCTTCCTTTGTTAGTATCCATTAAAGTAATTGAGCCATAACTGAACTCAAAACATAGCTCAGCTTAGTCATCACCGACTCAAGAACTTCTTCCCTGAATTCTCTATGTCAGTTCCTCCTGTTTTACCACCTCACAGCATTGATCTCTGTTGTGAGATTCTTTGGTTTAAGTCTATCTTTTCCACTAGATCCATATCAATAGAGGCAATATTTATTTACGCTTGCCTCTATATCCCCAAACTTCATACAATTCTTGGCACGTAGAATGAACTCAACAATGAATGAATGAATGAATGATCAAAACGGACTCTCAATTTTTCTTGCCTACAGTAAAACTGATTTTGCACATTATTTGTCCCCTCTGGCTGTGCTGTTTGGTGTTTGTATATGATTGATAAACTTTGGTATTTATTATGCCATTTCCTCATTGACACTGCCCTGTATGACTTAAGCTAAGCTGTGTGCTGGTAGGTATTCACAAGTGTTTCTCACAGGTTTATATTCAGAGTAAAAGTTAAAAGAGCAATAGGTTGCTGGCAAAAATCCATTTAATATTTCTCAGATCTATGAAAGTATCCAATTAATATTCTGCATTAAAATTTCACAAGAATGATCCTGGAGATCAGTCTGGTAAGAAAAAGAACAAAGTGAAGATAGAAGCATTCTTCTTTACAGGGGCAGGGAGATTATGGCAACCAGAGTGTGGCCAAGAAAAAGGAATGGTTATTTACTGGAAATCTGTCATATGCCAGACCTCATTCAAAGTACTTTGCATTTTTTATCCCCTTCTAACCAAACTATTAATACAAATGTGGTTGAGGAGGATAGCAGTAAATGTGGAAATGTGTGTGTGTTGTGCTTTTATGCATGCATATTTGTGAGTGTTTGAGATTAGCAAGTAGGCTCTATCCCTGTCTGTGCTTCATATTAGCTGTCCAAGCTTGAGCAGGTCAATTAATGCCTTTGAACTTCTGTTTCTACATATTAACTTGAAAATAAAATAAAATGATGGATATGAGCATTCTTTGAAAATATCAAGAACAAACGTGTGTGTATGTGTGTGTGTGTGTACATGTGTGTCTGTCACAAAGATCAAAGCAACAACCTATCCCTTTGGATATCATAATATTTCTGCATTTTCCCAGGTGAAAGATTAGACCGGGGATAAAGTCATACTGTGTCTCCTTATTACCTATTCATTTATTGCAATTCAGTCCAACAAATATATTAAACACCTGTAATGTGCCAGACTCCATAAGGCTATGGAGAATAAAATCAAATAAATATGATCCTGCCTCATAGAGTTCACACTGAGAGGAGGAAGCACATGGGCATAAAAATAACTACAAAACTCATGGCAGAGTATGCAGAATGCTATTAGTGGCATTTTAAAAACGAGATACTAGGAAATCACACTCAATAATTTATTCAATTAATACTTATTGAATACCAACTATGGGCCAGGCACTATTCTAGAACCCAAAGAGATAATAGTGAACAAGAAAGATAAGGAGATTCTTTTCATGGAGTTCACATTCTAACATGTGAAGAGGGAGAACACTGGTAATCCAATGGATAAATAAAACAATTTCAGTTAACTGCTGTGTTAAATGAAATAGGGTAATACGATAATGAGTTCTGGAGGGGCAGATGGTGATCAGGGAAGGTCTCTGATACCTGAGCTGAGATCGGAACGATATAAGAATGAGGCAGTTTTGGGAAGAACTTCTGAAAGAGAAGATTGTCCACACGGAGTAACTAGCAAGTGCTCGGATTGTGAAATATTAATAGATATGATGAGCTTGTGGGTTTGCGGATCAGAAAGAAGGGGCTATGTGAAAGCATGCTGTGTCAGGTGGCAAAGTGACAAGAGACCGGGTGACGTGAGAGGAGGAGAGATGAGCAAGAGTGGGTAGGGGCAGATCGATGGCACACCATATTTGGGCTATGGTGAAGAATTTGGGGTCTAACTGGCCTGCCATGGGAAGCCACAGAAAGTTTTAAAAAGAGAGGAGACAGGATATGATTTACATTTTAAAAGAGCAATCTAGTTGCTATGTGGCAAGTGAGGACTGCAATCCCGAGAAAGTGGATCCAGGAAAACCAGACAAAATGCTATTTTTGTAATCCAGGTGAAGGATAATGAAGGGTGACCTGTAACTAAGCTAAGAGCAGTCTAGATGGCGAAAAAGGGACAGATGCAGGATATATTTTGGAGGTAAGCCAAGAATTGGAAGCGGAGGAGGAGAAGAGTTGTTTCTAAATAAAGAATGCTTTGGTTTCTATCTTTACTTCAAAAGCCTTTTATGTCAAACAACATATTTAATAGAAGCTAATAAATTGATTCTATAAATATATCTACTGTACATTTAAGCTAATATTAAAATTCTTTGTGTCTTTAGAATTTTCTCTTGTAAATACAGCACATGCTTATTAAAGGAAATTGTAAAATACAGAAAAGCAAAATTTTAAAAATATATATCTACAATATAAAATATGCTATATACCTATCTTACGTAGGACGAGAATGCCTAGTTTTTCCCTTAGAGACATGATTTGATCCTGTTTGCGGTTGAGGGGGTACTGTATCAGGTTTTGCCTCTTCTGTAGCATATTTCAAAAACTGCAAACAACTTCACAACGTTAACATAAATGCTAGGCGTGGACATTTCATCATATACCGGAGGTGACTTCCACCACTGGGGCAAAGGGACGCGGGGAAGGGCCCAACGTCCCAGTGTGCTGGGAGCTGATGGAGCCGCGTCCATCTCACCAAAGCCTTACGCAGAGTCCCTGCTGTAAATCCGTTCCCATCGGTGCTTTGAGGCGGGAGGAGGGAAATCGCAGCTATTTACAGCAACTGCCTGAGCAAGGACTGAGTAATGCAGTACCGTGGGGAAGCTGGGTTGGAAACCTCTGTGAACAGGCCGGCGAGCCTGTGGTTAGAACGGGTGTGCGCCCCGTATCCGCGGGAGGGCCCCGTCCTTTTTGAATGCGTTTGCTTTTTGTTGGCCCTCTCTGCTTAAAGACTAAGGACTCCATCGAGGTAAGGCCTGGCGGGAGCGAGTCCGTAGGGGGCACGCCCGGGGACAGTCCTGGAGCGCAGAGGGCCGCACACGGCAGGTGCGGACCCTCCCCTCCCCCCCTGCGCGGGTCCGAGGCCGGACGCAGCCGGGCGGGCCGGCGACTGCGGTGTGGCACGCACCCGCTCCCTGCGGCATCCTGTCCCCTGCCGCGCGCAGTAATGGATCTCTGCGTCCTAAAAGGGGAAGATAATGCCGGGTTTAGCTTATAAATAGACGGTTGTATGCTCTCCCTGCGAAGCATTGATTGAGACAGCTAAGCTGACTATTGATCTAATTTTAACTTGCATTTTAGCACCAGCCCTGCCGGCCTCCCGGATGCTGCTCGGCGGAGCGCGGGGCACACTGTCTCCCGCGGCCGCCAGGGGGCGGGCCGCCCGTCTCCCCGCCACCCTACCCGTCTGGCCTCTCTGTTTACGCAGACATACAATGTGGCCTTTATTGGGTTTGAAAAATAGGAGTTTGATTTTCCTGCACCGGGATGACCTCATCACTCATGAAAGTCAGAGGAAAGCGGAGAAGTGGATGACAGGCAGCCGGGAAAATAAAGCTTGCATTTCACCTCCTCCCACTCCACCACCTACACGGAGCACTCGGGATGTGCTTCTCATTTAAAAACCGCGTTCCTGAAGCCGGGAAGTGGGGGAGGGCGGTAGGAGTGGAATGTTAAATTCTTCCTGGCACCCTGGCACTCGGTGTGCTGCGGCTTCTGTTTAGAAGGTTAATATCACCTACTCTCTGCCTACAAGGGCTCCCTACTGAGCTGTCACCAAATGCCAGTGCGCCAGCAGTCTCGAGTTGACTTTAAAATATTATTAGTTATTCCTAAGCAGAATTCATCTTGCCAAAGTTTAAATAATGGTCATCAGCAATTTTTATACTGTCGGCTTGTAAATTTCAGATTTGCTAATGGCTTCAAATAAATAGTGATGGGAATTAAAGTCTATCGCATTTTTGTTTGCCACTTTTTGGGACCAGGGAGTATGGGACGAAGTCCATGTAAGGGAAAGGGAGACAGAAGACACAGAAAAATGCCTCCCTTCATTCCCCAGCGCTGGAACTCAACATATGGACTTTCCCTCTGGGGTTGAGTGAAACATTAATAGGAGCTAATGTTTATCAAGCAATTGCTATGTGTCGGGCATTGTACTAGCCATTTTATATTTGTTACCTCATTAAATCCTCAAGACGACCTATCAGTTAAAGTCTATTATTTTCCCCATTTTAGAGTTGAAGAAACTGAGGTAAGTTACTTGCTCAAAGTTGAGCTAGAAAGGGACAGAGCCAAGGGTCAAACCTCAGTGGTGAGTGGCCCAGAGCCTTGCTCTAGATCACCATGTCAGTGTTTTGAAGACATGCCTACCCTTGACAAAGTCTTAACCCCCCTGCATCCCCAAGCAAAGGAGAGTGCATGGCTACAGTCAGATAAGGTCTGCCTAGGCCAAAACCAAATGCTCTTCATAGGAAGAGCTTTTGCAAAAGTGTAAACTTACAAAGAAATTACCATCTGCAGTGTCACTCCTGATAATAACTTATAGGCTGGAAATAAAGTAACTAAAAGCAGGGAACTTCCACTAAAGGGCCTTCGCTTGTCCATTCATTCAGCAAATATTTGCTTACAGTGGCCTGGCCATTGTCGTGGGCACTGAAAGGCCACGAAGAAGACAGAAGTGGTCTATCCCCTCATCAAAGCTTATGAGGGAAAATTTTAAGAAAGCAGTCAAACATGTAATTATAATTTGTGATGATTGCAAAGGGATCTGGTTTACTTGGGAGGAGGGAGTCAAGGGAGGCCTGTTGGAGGAAATAAGGCTCAAGCTGGGAGCCACAGCAAGAGTGAGAGTTAGCCCAGTCAAGGATGGGAGTGAGCACATCATAGACGTGGGGAAGGCTTGAGGAGGAAATGGTGCGGGGGAAACAGTGAATGAGTGGGAGAGGATGCTGCAGAGCTCATGTGGGATCTTATAAACCAGAGTGAAGATTTTGGACAACATCTTAAGCACAATGGGAATACCACCATAAGAGATTTAAGCATGAGAATGAAGTGATCCAACCCATATTTTGAAAACATTGCTTTGTCTGCGGTGGGGAGAATGGATGGGCAATGGGATGAGGGAGTGGGCACGGAGAGACTGTCAGGAAGCTAGTGCAACAGCTCAGTGAGAGAGGATGCAGCCTTGGTCAAGGCCTGGCATAGTGGGGATAGGGGGAAGTGGATGGATGTTCTATTTGCACTTGGATGATGGATTGGGCAAGATGGCTGCAGGATAGAGGGGGACCGGGATCTCTCCTGGTTTCTGACTTGAGGCATTGGATTGAATGAGGCATCATTTGCTAATCCAGACAACAAGGAAAGAGGAGCAAGTTGGCCCCTTGGTTTGAGCCTTCCTTGTTTGAAGAGTGAAGACAGCTGGCCACCAGAGAGAAAGGAGACTTCAAAAGTAAGCTTCGAGTGACTTGTCATTTCTTTATCATAATGACCTTTTTGTTGTTGGAGTTGTTGTCATTGCTTCCACAGTCAAAAAGGTAAACATTAGTATGCCGTGAATAAAATGGAATAAGAACACAATAAAGCAGTGGTACATATACCTGCTTTGTTATAAAACTTGAAGTCTGTGGGCTCCAAAGGAACCTGGAGAAACCAACGAGCAGTAACTCTGCTTGTATAGGACTGGCAGGACCAGTAAGCAGCACTGTGGTTTGCAGTCCCGCATATGAGGAAAATCACAGAGTGTTAGAATTGGAAAGAATTTCATTACATCCATTAGGAAGCTAAAGATCCAAAGATGAAGTAATTTGTCCAAGGTTCACCCAGCAAGTTTGTAAGTGAACAGAGAGAGAAACCAAGTCTCTGATTCTTTCCTATGCCTCTCAAGGGTTAAGTCTTTCTCTTTTAGAGAAAGCCTTCTTCATAAGGCTTCATAAGCCTTTTTCATAAGGAGAGGTTGCCAGAGTACTGTTAAACCTGAAAATACATTTTCATCCAAACTCTTTAAAAAATGCAAATATCTGCACATTACATTACATTCCCCCACCATTCTGCAATTCTCCAGGACAAGAACCCCAGTTCCCTTGGCTATTGGCTAGGTGGTGCTGCCTGAGGTCATCCTGCTCCTGGCAACAGATCATTCTTTCCCTAGGCAGAGAGGGTGAGCAGATCATCTCCTTTCCTCAGGCCCAGTGGGACACACTCTTGCCTTGTGGGAGCGTCCCAATTACAAAGGAAGAGTTGAACCCCTGCCATGCACCAGACCCTTTACCTACAGCGCTATGCTGTGTTAATGAGGTGGTAAAGACTAGCTGGTCCTTTCCTTCTTCCTCATTCTATTCTCTTCCCTTCCTTTCTTTGAAAATTTTAGAATTGGACTGGAACTAGAAATCATCATCCTGTACTAAAAAAAAGGATTTCTGCTTTAGAGTCATGGAAATGTCCATTTCTTCTTCCTGATGTATGAGGAAACGTGAGATGAAATCAATTGTCCCGCCACTTTGACTTATTAAAGAGTGGAAACGTGATTAAATTTTGTCACTACCAAGGTAAAGCAAGAAAGATGAAAGTGGTTTAAGTTCATTTGTCCATCACATCATTCTGAAATAAGGCTTTCTACCACCGTGATTTGTGGAGGCTATGGATCTTAGGTGCTAGATGTAAACAGTCTTACATGCTCAAATTCATTAATTTATTTTTATCTCTTCAAGTAGTAAATACTGCTGTACTTATTCACTCGTGGTTCTTCTGAAATATTTCATTTCCAGAATTGTTGCCATCTCTTTCTTCTACAACAAAGATAATAATATTTAATGGCAGTAGTTTTCTAACGAAGGATACATTGTATAATATGACTTATAGAAAAGCATCTGGTGGTATTTCTCAGCAGAGATTGGCATTTATGCAACAGAAAACAGCCATAATACTTTTTACATAAACAACAAGGTAAAAACAATGGCATAGGGAGATGGTTATGAATCATTGCTGTAGTGTAGAATTTAATCACTGGGGATCATCCATAAGTTCCTAAATATTAAAAGCTGCCTTATCATTCGGCCATAGTTCCTTTCAAAAATTCTTCCCACATTAATTAAGGAAGGTTTAATTTTTTAATTTATATATTTTTTCATTCTGAAGGGTTTTTGTAATGCAAACATGTGTCCTTTATCAAGAGGAAAAAGCAAGAACATTTTTAAAAATTTATCCTACATTGAAAAGACTGGCTTAAAATTCAGAGAATTATTAAGTAGGAGGGGTGTGCTTCTTTCCTTTAATATTAACCTCCAACAAAAGTCATTTCGAGCAAGATGCCTGTAAAAGCAGGGAGGGTCTGCCATATAAACAATAGGAAGAGTGTAAGAGTTGGGAATACTATTGCTCAGGTTGCCCTTAAATAGAAATATGTTTATTTTTTGATACTAGAGAATAATGTAATTTACTATTCATATAACAAAAATATACACTGAAACGACACTGCTTTGAGTTGTTTTTCCAGAAGAAGCTAGACTTGTGCTGGCGTTAGGCAGGAGGATGTCTGTCTGGGATTAGGCATCCAGTTTGTAACCATGAAATAAGAGTTAACCATCCTAATCAGGTTCATAGTCCTTGACCTCAACCTCATTTGCAGTCAGTGACCCTAACTGCTCACTAGCCTGCAAGAACATTCTCAACCAAAGGTGGGTGCAAAGACGAACCAGAAAAAGTACAATTTAACACTGCAAGAGATAGCAGACCTCTCCCAATCAGTCAACGGGTGAGGCATGGCCATTTCCTTCTAGAAGTTGTAAGCGGGTGAATTATTAACAACTCTCTAAATAAGCAAATAGAAGCATTTTTTTTCCTGACTTTTCATGCTGCTTATCTGGCCTTGGCAAGCTTTTCTTTGATGAGAAAATATTTCTTTAACAACAAAGATTGCAAGAGGTCCCATTCTTTTCATGGCAATCTTGATAGCCTTTGACATTCTGAAACATAAACATGGTTCTTTCACCATCTCTGTCTGATGGGCACACAGAGCGTGTCATTTTTTTTATTTTTTATTTTTTTTTTTTTAGGGAACTGAATTTGGCTTCTTGATGTTAATTAAGAAAAGAAGACTGGGAATGAAAATATCTAATTGTTTCTGTTGAGGCAAAACACCTTTTTATACTGTCTAGTCATTTGAATTGGATTGAATTGTATTCCTTCTGGTTGGAGTCGCGGTCCCCCACGCTTTTCCTGCAGAGACCCAGACACACTCATGTGCCGCCCACTCCCCGGTGCAGAGGCAGGATGGGCTGCAGGTTGCTTCCTCCACGCCTTGCAAAACTTCGCCTGCCTCTCTTCCACTCTGAGAGCACGTTGGGACATGTGGGACTGAGGTGACCTTGGCACAAGGATAATCTTACCTCCACTCCAATTTACATGAAAAGTGTCCCAAATGGGGACTTCACAAACTTCAGAACTTAATTACTTATAACAAATTGCTTGTGGCAAACTCCACAACTGACGGGGACAGTATGTCACAACACCGTGCTTCAGAATTAGAGCTGTAATATGTTCCCATTTTCAACATGAAGTGCAGGACAAGAGTCTGCAGGGCTGTACCACACTGGGCCTCAAGACTGACCAAGCACAGTAGTTCATATCCAGAGCAGAAGTTCCTCTGTGAATCAGTGTTTAATCTATAGGAAAGAAAATTAACTCTTTAAGATCCAATGTAAATGAAAAGAAACACAATGTGCAGAAATACTGAAACAATCTAAGTTATAAAGATATATATTAATATGAAAACTACATTGATCAAGGCACTTACTCTTTGTGACTCACTTTCCTCTTCTTTAAAATAGAGAGAATTGTATTACTAGCACTTACTCACGGGACTGTTGATACCCGTAAACCACCGTGAATGTTGCCGGCCGTATAATAAGCTCTCTGTAAAGGTTAATTCCATTATTATTACTGTCATTACATGGCCACAGCCATGTTCGTGGTTAAACTGAGGACAAACTCCAACACTGTGAGCGATTCTAATTTTACTAGCTCTAAATTCACCCTAACTATTAATATAACATAATAATGAAAGGAAGATGGATTTAGGACCATCCTTTTAGCCAGTTCAATTTATTGTTGAGCCAGAACGGAAGCATAAATAGAAAATTAGCCTTCAAAAACTGTTAATTTCCAATATAAGTGTAAATTGCCCCAAACCTCCTAAAGGATGTTAAAAGCCTTAACACACATATACCCTTTGCACCAGCAATTCCTTAACTGTGAATTTATCTTATGGGAGCAATCAGAGATGCGTGAAAAGATATATGTGTAAGATGAAGAATCAAACTTATTTATAATACTGAAAAACTGGAAGAGCCTTAATGTTCAACAATAAGCTACTATTTAAGTAAAATATGCACATTCATGTGACGGAATGTGTGTAGACATTTAAAATTATATTGTAGAAAACTATTTATTGATGGAGAGAAATGTTCATAATATATAACCCAGTGAAAATAGCAAGTTACAAAAGTCTATCATACAAATCCTATTCATGTATAAGTGTAACATTTGGACCGAAGTACATCAATGTAAATTTTTAAAAAACGAAGCTTGCTATATTCTCAAAACATCTTTGAATCTTACAATCTACCCAGAGCACACACATCTTATTTTTGATCCTCTTCTTGTTCAAACGTTAGTCTGGTCCACTGATATTTGTAATCCAATCTGGTTATTAAAGACTTAGGATTTTGCTGTTGAAAATTCTGTCAAAATTCAATACTATTGGCTGTCACTATTCATAGTTCCAAGCTTTCTTTCTCTGAATGAACACTGTCCACCCCACCTCCGCTGACTCCAACCACAGCAGGGAGGAGAGAGAAATCATCTTCTTGTGCCTGGGAGCATCAGTATTAGAGAGGTGACCTACGCCTAATCTGGTGCCACTTTATTCCCATGGCAGCTGCTGCTACAGAGTCTCACTGTAGCTGTATGCGTGGCCCCTCACAGAGCAGTCCCATACCCAGAGGGGCAGCCGTGTGTCCCTTTGGCCCCCACTCAGGATGCCGTACACCTCCTACCTCCCTGCTAGTGTGTGTGCTCCCGGTAGACATCGGGGTCGTCTTCTGTGCCCTCTGGGAGTCATGGAGATCTGGGGAAGGTATATCCACTTCCTCCGTCTTCCAGGCACACTGCAGGATCTCCAAACCGCACTGGCACAAATTATTCCATTGAGCCTTTTGCCTTCTGAAATCACCTGAGGAGCAGGAACCCTTAATGTTAAAGAGACACATGTCAAACAGCTCCCTTGCTCCTGGGGGTGGTGGTAGGAGGGGTGGGGACAGGGTGGGATGGTAGAAGGGCTGTGGAACAGAGGAAGACAATTTGTCATCCCTGAGGGATCCCAGAGAACCATCTTCAGAATTCCTCCAAGGCTGCCTAGTCTTTTTTAAGAAATCAACTTTATTAAAGTGTATTTTTTTTGAGATAATATCTCACTCTATTGCCCAGGCTAGAGTGCAGTGACATCATCAGAGCTCACTGCAACCTCAAACTTCTGGACTCAAGCAATCCTCCAGCCTCAGCCTCCCAAGTAGCTGGGATTACAGGTATGTGCCACCACGCCTGGCTAATTTTTTTTTTATTTTTTGTAGAGATGGGGATCTCATTATGTTGCTCAGTCACCAACCCCTGGTCTCAAGGGATCCTCTTCTCTCAGCCTCCCAAAATGCTAGGATTATAGGCGTGCACCGCCTTGCCTGGCCTAAAGTGTATTTTTGTAAGATAAAATGTACCATTATAAATATACAGTTTGATGAGCATTAACGAGTGCATACACCCATCTAATCACCACAGTCAAGATACAGAACATTTTAATCTATACACAAAGTCCCTTCTTGCCCCTGAGAAGTCGATGCCTGCTCCCCTGTCCTAGGCATCACTGATCTGCTTTCTGTCTCCTGATATATAGTGCACATTTGCTAACATTTCCTATAAGTAGTATATTATAATACAGCATGTGCTTTCTTGTGTCTGGCTAAGCACAATGTCTCTGAGATTCTTTGATGGTGTTGCTGTAGTTTGTTAGTTTTCATTGTTAAGTAGCATTCCATTATACGGATATATCACAATTTGCTTATCCATTCACTTGTTGATGGATATTTGGGTTGTTTTTTTGAGAGAGGTTATTACAAAGAAAGCTGCTATAAACATCCACATACAAATACTTATGTGGACCTATACTTTAATTTCTCTTGGGTAAATACCTAAGATTGGAATGACTGGGTCATATGATAGTGTATATATAACTTTATGAAATTGCCAAACTGATTTCCAAGGTATATAATAGTTGTACTATTTTTTAACCCCATTGGAAATGCATAAAAATTCCAGTTCCTCCACATCCTTGCCAACACTCGTTTTTGTCAATCTTTATAATTTTAGTCTAGTGGGTGTATAATGTATCCCATTATGGAATTAATTTGCATTTCCCTGATGACTACTGATGTTTAACATCTTTTCGTTGCTTATTAGCCATTTGTATGTCTTCACTGGTGAGGTATATGTTCAAAACTGTTGTTCATTTTTTTTAAATAAAATTTTATTTTAGAATAGTTTTTGATTTACAGAAAAGTTGCCAAGATTGTGCAAAGAGTTCCTATATGCCACACACCCAATCTCCTCTACTGTTAACACCTTTCATTAGTGTGGTGTATTTGTCACAACTAATAAGTCAATATTGACACATTATTATTCATTGAAGTTCATACCAGATTCCATTTTCCTTTCTTTTTACCTAATATTATTCTCTGCCCCCCCATCCCATCCAGGACACTACATTAAAAATAGTTGCCATATCTCCTTAGGCTCATTTAGAGGTCAGTTTCTCAGACTTTCTTTGCTTTTGAAAACATTGAAAATTTTGAGAAGTACGGGTTAGGCATTTTATAAATGTCCCTCAATTGGAGTTTGTCTGAAATTTTCACATGACTAGACTGGGGTTGTGGGTCTTGTGGAGGAAGACTACAGAGGTAAAGTGCCATTTTCATCAGCTCATATCAAGGGTACATGCTATCAACATGCCTTATGTAAGTGCAGAACCAATCCAATCTGGTTCAGTTTTGCACAGTAAAACGGTAAGTTGTTTTTCAGCTGCCATGAACCCCCAGTTTGCAAATTACGTGACCGGAACATGCCCAGATAAACCAAGTGAGCAAGTGCCTGCACCAAGGAATAGGGACCAAATTAAGAAGCCGATCATAAGGCATGATCCATGATCCGATCGGATCGAGCTCTGGCATCAACCTATGGTGTGATCCGATCAGATCATGCTTCCCAGCATTACCTCATTGCAAGATCCAATCAGATCACTCTTCATTACTCTCCGCCTATAAAATCTGCCCCAGCCCCCAGCTTGGGGAGACGGATTTCAGGATTGCCGCCTGTCTTTTTGCCAGTCAACTCACAATAAAACTTTTTCTTTTCTCAAAAGCTAGTGTCATGGTATTGGCTCCTACACACATCAGGAAGTGCACCCATTGATTGTTCGGTAACGCTTACCGCTGTTGATGTTAACTTGCTTACGTGGGTAAGGGTGAGTTTGTCAGGCTTCTCTACTCCAGAGTTACTCTTGTTTTCTCCTTTTGCATACCATACTGTTTGGAAGAAAGTCACTGTGCACAGCCCACACTTCAAGGATGGGGAGTAACACCCTACCTTCTCAAAATAGAATATCTAAATATAATAAATTATTTTTAATATGTCTGTATGGTAGATTTATCTATTTGCCCCATTGATTTATTTATACAATCATTTCTTTATATCATGAACAATATACACTCAGTATTTATTTTACACTTGGGGTATAAACCCATAAATTGTTCCAGCTTCAGCCATTGGGAGATTGTTTAGTTAGCTCCTGTGTCCATTTGACATATCCCTATCATTGTGCTTTTTTAAACACTTCCTTACATTCTGGAGCTACAAGATGAGCCAGGCTCAGCTAGTATGTTGTTTGCCCCAGCCCTGGAAGCAGCCGTTTCTCTGAGGATCTGTGCTTCCTTTTGTTGGAGAATGCTATGAGAAATCAAGATGTAGGCTCTGGCGGTGTTCCTTGTTATTGGGTTGTCTCTCGTCTATTTTCAGATTGAGTTGTTTTCTTTTATGATTGAATTATAAGAGGTGTTTGGGGGTTTTGTTTTTTAATTCTAGATAGAAGTCCTATATCTGTTCTGTCTATTTCAGATATTTTCTCCCAATCTGTTGACAGTGGAGGAAGCGGGGAGGAAGAAAGGGAGAGAAAGAGCTAAAAGTATTATCTAAGTACAGGGTGTTCCCCATACATAGGGAAAACGGAAAATTACAGATGAATATACCTTTATTTACAAAATATTCATTACAACATTTTACAAAATCTTTGTAAATGAATATTTGTAATGAATATTTAGTAAATAAGTATTTTGTAAATATTTTGTAGTCTCCATACAAAGGAAAAATTTTGTAAAATATTGTAATGAGTATTTTGTAAATAAAGGTACATTCAGCTATAATTTCCCATTTTCTCTATGTATGGTGACTGTTAGGACACCCTGTATATAGAGAATTGTTTTGGTTACTTGGGGGAGGCTAATCAGGAAATCACAGAAACGTTTTAAAAATATTCTTTACATTGAATTTCTAATGCTGAGAATATTGTTTTGGTGTGTAGCTTTGCCTCAATGTCCACTAGTCTTAGAGGAGGAAGTGCCCCCAGTGTTTGCTGTTTCTGCCTGAATGAGCAACAGTGTGGGAAGAATGGCTGTGAGACACTTGGAGAAATGCTGAATTCAAAAGTGAGTCCACAAAAGACTTGGGCGTATAGTGACTTCAATAAAATCTGAAATGAAGAGAGCACGATTACTTTATATGACGTTGAAAAAACTTAATGTCAAATATGGATGCTGTTTTTAGGCTAAAATCAGAAAAGAAGCTCATGTTTGGAGATAGGTATGTAGCTACCCACAGTCCAGAGAAGGAGGAATGTTGACACTAAAATTCTTACAGTTTTCAGTCCCTTCTGATGACTGCAATTTTAGTGGCATTTTCTCAAAATATAGCAGTAAGCCAAAATATTCATTTCCACACCAACTGAATGTCTACTATGTGTAGGCAAGGCATTATGGGGGAAGAAAGATGAAAAAGTAATTCTCTTTTCTCGTAAGCCTATGGTTTGGTACAATGATTTCTGGATTTTTGAATTATACACACATATTAGTGATTCTTTTTTGTGTCAACATGTCCAATGTATGTTTACTTAATAGTTTATAAATTATACATATGTACTTTATTTTATGTTTCAAATTAAACATATACGAAAATAGAAATTTTAACAGAGTGAGATAAGAAAGATTGTAAATAACAGTTCTAATACTTTCTCTTTCCAAGTCATTGGATCATCTAGCTCACTGCCAGGGCTGTTTGCACCCCTTTGAGGGCTACTGCTCTACTGGCAGCAAAGTCTGTGTGTGTGTGTTTGTGCGCACGCATGTGCATGTAGTGCTGAAAAAAACATTAAAAAGTGGAGAATGGAGATATTATATCTAAATAAAAATAAATTCAGAGGGTTTTTTGTTTTTTTTTTTAAAGAAGACTGTTTAAGACTCTTAATCTTAGGAAAACCCTGAGACCTTAGTTCTTCCAAGGTCATTTTTGCATTTCATGGGCTTTGTATTTCTGCCATCTTATTTTAGGGCAAATAAAGAACCTCCAAATTCCCAGGTGACACTAATGATACTGGTTTAGAGACCTCATTTTGAGAACCCCTGAATATAAATTCTATTTATGCATCCACAAAGAAACTTTGAAATAGGCCTATGGCACAAAATTTAGACAGTAATGCACTAGAGAAGATGTTCTTATTTCTATCTTTTGGGTCTTGTAACTCTGGCTATTAGCCAACAACAACAACAACAACGTGAATCAGGGTATGTCCTAATCCTAGATAATAAATTCAATATGATGAAAAACAGAGTGAATTAAAATCAGTTAATTAATAATATCGATTCACTATAATTGTCTTGTAAGCTCAGCTTTTATGAAAAATGTCAAATGAGATGAAAACAAGTTGATTCCAGACTTACCTTAAAAAAAATGACCAAGGGTTTTAGTATATCTTCAGCAAAAAGTCCTCTGTCATCTATATCAATAGTCTCTGTACAATAAAAAGTACTATTTATACTGCACCTCTATTCTAAGGTAGTCTAGTCATCAAAGAAAATGCAATGTTTTTTCTAGTTTGCTCTTTTACTAAGGCGAGGAAACCTTTGGTCCAGACGTTTTTCAAATTCAGACTTTTTCAGATTTTAGAAAGATAATATAATGCATGAATAGTATATTACATAATCCCCTAAGCAAAGTCTGGGGCAGATCCCATAAACAAACTCATTAATATCTTGAAATGAATATTTGAATATAGACGGTATGCAGAAAGACTATAAATAACCTCATGTGAAACCAGTAAGATTTTTCCACCAAGTGATATTGGCACAAAATGTACTTTTTTTTAAAGACAGGGTTTTGCTATGTTGCCCAACAGGACTCAAACTCCTGGGCTCAAGCCATCCTCCTGTCTCAGCCTCCTGAGTAGCTGGGACTACAGGCATGTGCCACCCTGCCAGGCCTACCAAAGGTATTTTTAAAAAAGAAAACTTCTATTTCCAGAGACTTGGGAATTTTGAAATTGCAAGTAAGAGGATGTCAAACTGAGTTATGCTTGAAATAATTTTCAACAAAAAAGTTAAAACTAGAAGGAGATTTGGGTCATCTATCAATTAATCAAAATAGTTCATCCATCAAAACATCCTTATTTCTGTGCAAGACAGTGATTTGAGGTAGGTCCTTCACTAACATATGTGGGGGGTGGAGTGAGAAAACAAATAAAGCCCCCCATACCACATGCTAACAAACCGTTTAATAAATCTATTCTATCTGCCTATCTTTTTAAGGATATCTTCATAATGAAAAATTTTAAAAGACAATTGCATTCTATTATTTTTACATATGGACTGAGTGGCCTGGATGGGTGAATAATAAAATAATTCATAAATTTTATTTACTTGATCCATATAGTTGACTATTTCTTTTCCTTTTAAAATAAAAAAATACAAATTACGTTTTTATAAGCAAGTTCACACATGATTGACAGCAATGAGCTAATGGGTTAAAATTTTGATTATAAATAAAAATGTAAAATAAAAAACTTAAAATGTAAAAAAATTAATGTAAAATATTGGCAAATAAAAATTTTTTATATGTTTTTCAAAAAACATTTTTGTCTAATATATTGAAAAATAGCTATTAAAATTAAAAAGCAGAATATGAGTTATATGATAACAAATTTGAAATTAAAAAAGTATATGAAACTAAATTTTATATTTAATTTAAAAAATTTAATTATCTTTTATTAAACACATTTGTAATAAAATAATCACAATTCTAACATTTGTGGTCTATCTAGTTGCCAATGCAAAGAATCAGTGTCTTGATTCTTACAAGTTATTTCTAGATCTACATATGTACATTACTGCATATATACACATTTAGGAGTAATTAGAACTTTTTAACATTGCAAAGTGTTCCTTAGCTACTATGTGCATATGCTGTGAAAATCCCAATAATTTGGGAGCCCTCCTGGACCATGAATTAGATAGAACACAAAGGGAAGCAGAAAGGTGTACTTTTAGCCCTACTGGCAAAGGATGATTCTTTGTGTAAGAATCTATTGCATTTTTGTTATCTGGGAGAAAAGATTTGATGAGTTAATTAATTTGCATTTTCTCCTATCCAAGTGTTTGCTGGGCTCAGATCCTCCCACTCTCTGTGGCCATGCCCCTCACAGCATTCACATGCAGTCTTTTGTTTACAGGACTTAGCGCTAGACCTGCAGAGAAATATTTGCTTGTGGCTTGAATGGTGCTCCCAGGGAAAGAAGTTTGGGTGACTGGTAGTTCTGTGACAACACTGAGTATAATAAGATCCTACATGTCAGACGCACACGTGTCCTATGAGAACTGTGTATTGTTTATGGTATGCGGAGCTCTCTAAAGCAAAGTTCTAACAGTGGTAAAATGGAGGAATTAATGTATATAAGCCAACCCAAACAAGTAACTGCCCATTCTGTTTTTTAAACCCTTCAATCATGGAGCATCTCAGCCAACTATTCCAATGTTTAAGCAAGTTTTTCTTCTGGATGCTCTATATCAGCGGTCAGTAAACCATAGCCCACAGGTTTTTTGTAAATAAAGTTTTATTAGAACACAGCCACTCATTCATTTGTGCATTGTCTATGCCTGCTTTCAGGCTAAAATTGCAGAGTTGAGTAGTTGCAAAGGCTGAAATATTTACTCTATGGTCCTTTATAGACAAAGTTTGCCAACCACTGCTCTATTTCATGTCTAGCTGAAATCTTATAGAACAATGGAAGGTCAATTTCTTCAGTTACAGCCTCAGGGGAGATAGAAAACGACCCATCAGTGCCATCTCTATAAGTAGCCTTCATATGAGAAGTCTTAAATACTCACTCTTAAAATTAAGTAACCCTGTTTGTCTAATCTCCTTGATTTAAACTTCACTCTCCTATCTCGAATCAAAATTTACAATTCCCCCACATGATTAATTGCAAAACAGGTTCACAGGTTAGGAATACATATGCAGAAGCTTAAAATGTTGATCACGTATTATTCAGAAATTTAGGAACAATACTAATTTTCTCCTTAACCAGAGGCCCTTAAAGTAAGACATACCTAGATACCCCATGGGGCTCAAATCATTTCCACTTCTCTGCTTCCCTAAATTCTGAATGTTGTGTTGATTTTCAGAAATGCTTTGGGCAATCTGTGCGGCAAGGATACCACAGGTAAAAACAAGTGCTTTCAAAATAAAATGCAAACTGAAGTGCCACTACTGCAAAACTATGAAGTGATCAGAAAATGTTCTGTTCTTCCTGCTTGACCAGGGAAAGCTCTAATTTATTTCCTTTATTTTCTTCTATGTACATACTTCTTAACAAAAATGCAGAGACTACTGAGAATGGTTATGAGAGCCGTAAGGAAAGGGCTAAGCCTCCAAATAGCTATTCTAAGTCAAGGACAATGTGACTACCCGAGACTTCTGTTGCCCAAGTCTAGCTGAAGCTGTATTTGTCTTTGTGGACAGGTGGTTTGGTCTAGTGCTGCAGTCCCCAACCCCCAGGCCACAGACAGGTACCTGTCCCTGGCCTCTTAGAAACTGGGTCACACAGCAGCAGGCAAGTGAACGAAGCTTCATCTGTATTTGCAGCCGCTCCCCATCCTTCTCATCACCACCTGAGCTCTGCCTCCTCTCAGATCAGAGGCGGCGTTAGATTCTCATAGGAGCGGGAACCCTACTGTAAACTGCGCATATGAGGAATCTAGGGTGCATGCTCCTTATAAGAATCTTTTTTATTATTTTTTTTTTATTTCAGCATATTATGAGCGTACCAATGTTTGGATTACATACATTGCCTTTGCCCCACCTGAGTCAGAACTTCAAGTGTGTACATCCCCCAGACAGTGTGTACCACACCCATTAGGTATGAATATCTCCATCCTCTCCTCCCCACTTCCCATCTGCCCACACCCAATGAATGTTACTATTAAATGTACACATAAGTGTTGATCAGTTATACCAATTTGATGATGAGTATATGCGGTGCTTGTTTTTCCATTCTTGTGATACTTCACTTAGTAGAATGGGCTCCAGCTCTATCCAGGATAACACAAGAGGTGCTAGATCACCATTGTTTTTTTGTGGCTGAGTAGAACTCCATGGTGTACATATACCATATTTTCTTAATCCACTCATATATTGATGGACACTTGAGTTGTTTCCACATCTTTACAATTGTGAATTGTGCTGCTATAAACATTCGGGTGCAGGTGTCATTTTTATAGAATGTCTTTCTTTCTTTTGGGTAGATGCCCAGTAATGGGATTGCTGGATCAAATGGTAGTTCTACTTGTAGCTCTTTGAGATATCTCCATATTGCTCTCCACAGAGGTTGTACTAGTGACACCTGATGATCTAAGGTGGAGCTGAGGCGGTGATGCTAGTGCTGGGGAGTAGCTGCAAATACAGATTGTCATTAGCAGAGAGGTTTGACTGCACAATAAATGTAATGCTCTTGAATTATCCTGAAACCATACCCCCCACCCACAGTCCGTGGAAAAATTGTCTTCCATGAAACTGGTCCC
>CAUYSK010035163.1:0-34981 GCA_963575035.1 Avahi laniger | reverse complement strand
AGGTTCTGGCACTTCTCCCTCAGAATTCCACCTGAGCTCTGTTTTTTTCAACTAAAATTTTTCCTTCTTTCTGAGATGATTTGGCAACCAATGTCACTAGTCAGCCATTGTGCCTACACCCCTAGGAATATATTTGTTAATACAGAACAGACACATGTGCACACACCTCAGAATGCCTATGTCTGTAGGGTTAATACTTGTAGAAATACTATGGTGAGTCCATTTGCCTGTGAAGTCTCATGTTTTATAAACCCAACATAATGGACTGTACCTTAGGGTATCTGACATTTGCCATCATGATGAAGTCTAACAGTTTCATATTAAAAGAGAGAAAATGTGCCATTTATGAGAAATTCCCTGATATCTTGTAGCTGATATATGAAATGAATTTGATAGGGTTTTTTCTTAAATTGGCAACACTTCTAAAATTTTACATGACTTTACCAATAATGAACTATGAAGGTAATGAAAACTTTCTGTGCCACCCATAATAACTGGAAGTCAATTGCATTCTAGCATGATATGGAAAGAATCTATTTTCTCTAGAGAAAAGAAAATTTTGAGTTTACTTTCATGTGAGAACCAATCACCAAGGTTACAGTGAGCTATGATTGTGTCACTGTACTCCAGCCTGGGCAACAGAGTAAGAGCCTGTCTCTAATAAGTAAATAAATGAATAGTGAGAGCTAATTGAAGACTAAGCAACCACTGATACATAGAAAATATATTAAAGAGTATATCAGTTTATTACTTAATATAAATATGGTGGATTTTGTACTTTTTGATGTTTCTGTGGTATTTTTCAGCCTCCTTAAGTAATTCATTGTGATTTATTTTCTATTTATAATGTTCACTCAGAGAGGTAATTTTGTATTTATACTTTTGTATTATTTACTTAAAGAGGTTCCCCCTAAAACTCTATAAGCATCAGGACCCATGTAGTTTTGGACATCATTGACCAGTTCTCTGGACCAAGTCAGTTTACCTATGATGCCAGTCTGAGCAGGAGATGGGATTTGTTGGAGCAAGGTCCCTGCAATACCCATCATGGTTGTGAGAACCAGGACTCCGTCACTGCCAATAAGAAGAGTGGGCAATAACTCTTGGCCTGCAGTAGCATATATTTCCTAGGCTTTGTACTGTTAAAATGAATTAGCTATCACTGTGTAATCAACTACCTGAAACACTTGATGGCTCCTGAGTGGCTCTGATGAGCCGGGCCAGGTACAGTGGATTCCAAATAGGCCTGCTTGTGCTACTGTAGTCAGTCATCTGGTCAGCCGAGGCTAGCTGGTTTAGGTTGGTTGTAGCCGAGACAACTCTGCTCCTGCATCCTCCAGGTGGTCTCTCATCCTCCAAGAGGCCTGATCTTGTTCATGTGGCAGCTGGCAGGTTCTGAGACAGAGAAGGAAGCACATGGGACTTCTTAAGTCTGGATTCCAAACTGATGCACCATATCATCTGCTGCATTCTATCCAAAGCAACCAGGTGTCTCCTTTCTTAAAAGCAGTAAGGAATGCCCTGTTAAAGAGTCCTAACATCTTTGAGATATTTGATGGTGGCTCTTTGCAGAATTGACAGTGAGGGACGCTGCCATGGCAATAGCAATGGGGATGTAGAAATTGCAGAATGGCAGAGACCAGGTGGCAGCACATAGTTACTAGAGAGAAGACGGATATAATTACAAAATATGCAGCAATGCAAGAGTGGTTACCCTGTGCCTATAGTTTCTTGACCTATAGGTTCTACAACAGTGGCTACTATGTCATGGTGTCCCTAGGGGCAAGATAAATGTGAAGCATGCTAGGATTTCTGAAATTACATGATCCTGGCTCCTCCCACAGTACAGAAATTCATGTCAGTTTACAGGCACATAAACCAATCATTGAGAGGCCTATTGAATCTGTTTGAAGTGAAACATTGCAACACCAGCCAACTGTATGTATATATGTTTATATGTGTATAAAACAAGTATTCTCTTATTTCCTAAAGTTTCCCTTAGCTGTTTGGCAGGGTTACTGTGCACTGGAGAAAGGGGAGTATGAAGAGTCTTTGAGGACTCTTAGATCTGAAGTCTGAGCTGACACTCAAGGGAACAGGAAATCATGGTTATCCAGTTAAAGGAGGGTCTTATGGAGACAGAAGATAAAGGAAGTTTTGGCTCAAACCCATAGGACAGTAATTTGAAAGAATCCACAAACCTAATCTGTGACTATAGCCCCAACTCCACAATGTATAGCTGGGATAGGCATGGGGATAGATGTGGCAGAATTCTCACACGGATCCTTTGACTTGGAAAGTAGGAGCTATTGTCATAGAAAGAACCAAGTGGAAACCCTGAAAACTATCTTAGCCAAAATAATAATTCACAAGGAATAATGAATTTCAGGAGGAATTTTAGAGATTAATGCCAGACCAGTCATAAAAGATGCGGTAGTGGTAGTCTCCATCACATTCTTTTTGCAATCGCCTCTGTGACCTTTGCAAAACCGGAAGGATGATACTGGATGACAGTGGACTGCTATATCCTTAAACACTGGTAACCTAAATTTGTAGCTGCTATGCTGAATGTTGTGTCTTTGCTAGACGGTATCTACCAAACTCTGGCACTTGGTATGTGGTCTTGAGCTGGTGATTGCATTCTTTTTCACTGCCACTAAGAAGGTGGCTTGTGAGCAGTTGGCATTTTCATGGAAAAATAGAAGTGGACATTGGTTGCCTTTCCAGAGTCTATGTTAACTTTTCTGCTGTCACCATATAGTTCACAGGGACTTTGATTATCTTGACATCCAACAGTAACATCACAACAGTCCACCATAATATCATCACTCTGATTGGACCTGAGGAAGAGAAATGACAAGGAACTTACATCCCCTAACAATTTACATTTGGGTTGAGCTGACTAGTAGGGTTGCCTTAGGCTGACTCTGTCTCTCAGTGGAGGTCTTGGTTCCTCTCAAATGTAATCTTCTCCACATGTTGTTTACCTTCTATGCTGTCACAGCCCTTTCTGTCACTTGTCACTTTGGTCTTGGGTTATCAACAGCTCTATAGTTATGATTACTGGGTATGTCATTATCCTTTGTGCTTTTTCTTCCTCCACTCATATATTTAATATTTTCTGTATTAAACCCTCCTCAATTGCCTGGAGTGTACCATTTGTACCCTACTGGGGCCTTGCTGGGATATGTCCCAGTTGTTGGAAAGTCTCAGGAATGTTGCCTCCCAACAACCTGTGAATATACACATATATGTAATCATTTTATAGATACAATACATGTGCAGCCTACAATTTACAAATAATAATAAAATATACACTACCATTTATTTTAAATTCCATATAGGTAAATGATTCACGTAGAATGCATTGGTTGATTTTTTTCCCACACTATTGCATCCATAGCCAACCTGTTTGCAAGGCATCAACAGGTTATGAACAAAAGCTTATTACTGAATTTTGAAAAGTTTCTCACATCACTGACAAATAAGTATAGTTAGAATATGAATGTTGGCTGATAATTTTGTCTCCTACAGGGTTTAAACCTCAGGCACAGGGAGCCGACCTATTCATCTTAGAGGCCTCTGGAGCCTATCATGGTGTCTGTACCAAGGGGACAGCGAAGAATGAAGGAACAGATACAGGGAGAAAGTGTCTTTGACTTTTCCCACAGTTCAAGAACAATAATCTGCTATTGGATAAAAGTTGCCCCTGAGAGTCTACACCTAGTTCGGGTACACTGAGTTCAGGCAGTAATGACCCCAATTCCTCACCTCACTGCACCTGTGCCCTCCACCATGGGACTCAGCACAGCCTCCATCCCACTCTGAGTCTGGGCTCAGCCGTGGGACCTGTCTTGGGCTCTTCCTCTTGCTCTTCTGCCAACAATGGAGGACATGGTCCGGCCAGCCTTCTGGAGGATGTGGCCCAGGAGAGCTGAGTGTCCCAATCATGTGAGTGAGCCCAGACTGGAGCAAGAGGACCATCCAGCAGAGCCAAGCCCAAATCCCTGACAGGTAGATGCCCGACATGGGTAAATGCTTGTGGTTTTAATCTGTTGAATTTAGCAGTTATCTGTTTACCCACAGTATTGCCACATTAGTTAACTGATAGATCTCAAAATAAACGTGTATCTCATGCTTAGATTGCATATATCCTTGGCGGAGAAAGCCACAGTAGTAGAAACAGTTTTACATGCAAGAATGTACTCCCTCCTTTGCAGTTTTATATTCTCTTACAATAATTCTCAAATCTGTATAATCTGTATTTGCACCCTCCAAACACTTCTATCTGCAGAGCCCAGAAGGTTAATAGCCCTTAATTTAATTGCTGACAGGAAATCTCCAAAATTCAGTATGTGTGTGGTATGTGTGTATGTGTCTGTAGTATAAGGTACATATGCATGGTGTGGTGTGTGTGTGCATGTGAGTGTTTCATATGCAGAAGGAGGTGGGGAAAAGACACGTGAAACATACACATGTGTGTACACGTGTAGGGGTATAATATGGTTTGAGTAATATTAACCTTGTGTAGGAATTGTGTATGCATGAGTTTTTGGTAAATGTAGGCTAATTGCATACAGCTGATGTGGCATTGTGTATGTGTTCGTGTGTATTGGGTGGTGGGGCTGGTTCTGTGTGTTTTGAGGGAACTGTGAATATGTATGCATAGTCACACAGAATGGAGACTCAGGGTGAGGTTGTGGGAGGGAGTGGTTGATGGGAGTTTGCCTGGTGGGTTCGATGTGCCTCCAGTCTCTCCAGTGATGGAGGCACTGAAGGCCCTGACTTCACAATCATACAATATATCAATGTAGCAAAATTGTACTTGAACCCCATGAATATACACAAATGAAAAAATTTTAAAAGAATATGTATGCAATGCATTTGAGAAGAGGTGGGGTTATACATTTTAGTGCTTTGCATGCTGCATCTGTATATATTCAGAGTAGAGAGAATTATATGTATGCTCATGGTGTCTAGATAAGAATTTAGGGGGTGTATTTTTTAGGAGATATATTTTTTGGTGTGGTGGAATTTAGGGAGAATAGGGTTGTTGAGTGTATTTTTGTGTGACAAGTTGTGTGTGTGTATATGTATACATATTTATATATGTGTATATATATATATATTGGCAGTGTGGACCGATTCCATCTATAGTTTCTCACGGTGGAGGCTTGTGTACATTCATATCTAGGACTGTGAGGTGATGATGTTTGTTCTGGGGCACGTAGGAGCATCACGTGTATTTGGCAGAAGGTGGGAATGTCCATTTGTGTGTCTGTTTGTGGGGTGTTCTTGCATTTCTCTTCATCTTCAGAGACATTGTATGTATGTGCGTGTTCATGGCATACAGGGGACTGTAAGTGTAGTATTTGGAATTGGAGGATTGTATCATATATTAACGATATGAGTTTGGTTTGAATGTATTCAGTTATTGTCGGAGGGTTTGAGTGACTGCATTTCAGGGCATTATGGGATTAGGTATATTTTCATGGGGTATGAGGATATGTGTATCTACTTAAATGTATATTTGAGGGTGGTTTGGAGGTGTTTTTATATTAAAGACTGTAGATTGTGATTTTATTAAGGTTTTTGAGTGTATATGTATTTGGGGCCTAAGGGATTCTGGGCTTACAATCAGACATCTGGTAGGTAGGGAGTTTTTGTGATTGAGAATTTTCAGAGTTACATGGAGCTTTGTGATTGTGAGTGTGTACATCAGAGGTATGGGGAGTCTTGTGTGTATCTGGTGATTGTGGGGGTATGGCTATGTGTGTATTTGGATCTTTGGGTGCACTGTGGGCGTGTATATTCGGACATCAAGGTGTTTAAGCTTGTGTAATGTAGAGGTGTGAATGTATTCAGGAAGTATGGCGTCTGTGTGCATTGTGAAGATATGGGTGTGTGGCGTACGCTTTTACTAAGGGACTGTAGAACAGTTATACGTATATGGGAGTAGAAGTTATGTTAGGATGCATTGGGGGTTGGTGTACGGTATGTGCATAGTTTATGGTGTGATAGGATATGTGGGTATTTATTAAGAAGAGTGTTTGAGGGGAAGTTTTTGTGAATGTGTACATTTCAGGCCTTGAGAGGGGTTTAGAGTGGGAAGATGCGGTGGAGAAATGTGTGTAGAGGGGGCACTAGTGGATTGTGCATGTATTTAGGAAATGATGGATGGGTTGTGCCTGAGATTGTTGGAGTCTTTTTGGAGAAGGTTGGGAAGCTTTATGTGTGTTTGGGAGTTGGTGTTGGAACATCAGGTTCTACTGGGAATATGGAGTTATTATTATGTGTTTTGGGCTGTGAATCTGTGTTTCTCTAGGGGTTATGCATGTGGTATGTTTGTAATCAGAATGCATCCGGTTGTGTTAGGTATCGGGGAGAGTGTAAGGGTTATTCGCATGTTGGGGATGCAGCAGTATGACGTATGGTTATTGAGTATGTGTGTTTCTATTAAGAGGATCAAATCTTTGTGACTTTTCTGGAGGTTTAGGATTCTGTTTATGTGCATTCTGGCAACTCGTAGGGCTGTGTGCATGTATGAATTTGCAGTGTTTGGTGGTATCATGTGCATCTGTATTCAAGGCATCTGGTGTATATGGGAATGTGTAAGAGTGTATAGTGGGAAGTACAGATTATAGCCCATGTATTTGAATACATGTAGGATCACTGGCATGTGTATTTGGGGGTATGGGGTGGGCACATTTATTAGAAGATAAGGTGCTGTGTATATATTCAGGGAATGTAGGGGTGGGGTGATTTGTGAGTTTGGTAAGATGGGAGTTGTGGGTCCTGTGTCTGTTTTCACGTGTGAAGAGCAGTCATGTGCATGTGTCTGTGCAGGTCTGTGCATGTGTGAGCAAGAGGATGTGTAGACTTGTAGCCAGATGGTGTCTGTGTTTGCGGCTGGAAGGGGGTCACAGGGCACACTGGTGGTTGTGAGGCTCTCCTGTGTGGACTGATCCTGGTTTCTTTTGATCATGTGTGTTGCTCACACTCATCCTGGTCTTTCTGTAGGGCAGTGACTCTGCTAGAATGATCAGCCGTGGTCTTCTTTCTCATCCCCATGCGAATGGGTCTGGCTACGTTAGTTCTACCAGCAGGTGGATGTGTCTCTCACACTTGAGTGGTCCTGACATCCAGGGTCTGGGGCTGGTGGATAGATACAGTGCAGGGCTGCCCACTTCTGGGAGTGCTCTTCTCAGTGGGGTTGCAGCCAGGGGTTGGGGTGGGAGGAGGCTTTTCCTCCAGGTGAGATGTAGCCAGCCCTCTCCAGAATGTGCTGGGAGGCGGGGGGCAGCTACGCAGAGGAAGGAATCTGCCAGGAGACAGACCCCAAAAACAATTCCTCAGAGAGAAGTCTGTGCTGGCCTGTCTGCTGCTTTCTCCCTTGGCTGGCTCACTGCAGGGGAAAACCCAAGCCCCTCAGTGTGGCGCCCCCCACAGGGCCCTTCTTGGCCTGGCCCTGCTGGCTTGCCTGTCCGTCCACACACCTCACTCACAAAGTACAAACACCAGCATGGCAACTCTCACGCTCTTCTTCCTTTGGCTTGCACTGTCCCTGTTGCCCTGATGCTGTGGGCTTAGGAGTCACCTTCTAGGTGGGAAGAGTCCATCTTCTCCATGTTCACACAGCATCCTGTGCTGCTGCTGATCCTCTCCAGGCCACCCACTGCTCTCGATAAAATCCAGACTCCTCACAGTGCCCCTTGCTGGGCACAGTCTGGCCTATCCCCCTCTCCCTGCCTGGTACCTTGGCCTCGGTCATTACTCCCAGGTGCAGCGGCCTCCTCTCTGCTCCTGAAATGTACCTTGGGGCCTCTCTGTTCTCTCTGTCTGGAATACTCCTGTGGGCCCTTTCTTGACTATAAGATCTATCATGTCCCTGGCCCATCACTGTCTTGGCTATTAGTCTCCTTCATTTTTCTCAAATGTTGCTCTTTGTCTCTCATGACTAAAATGGGAGTCTGATGAGGGTCTTGGTCACTGCTGTATGGACAACTGGCAACTGTGGAAGATTTTTGGAAAGACCAGCCATGACTGACTGACCTGCACAGTCCCTGCTGGGCAGCATCCAGGAAACTGCTGTCCCAGGAGCCCAAGCTCCTCAAGGGCCGCGACGCTGGGGCAGACCCCAGACCTGACTCACTATCAAGCCCTATCACTAGCAGGTGGAATTGACTCGGAGTCATGTAACGTGGGACACAAGTCATCTTGCAAAATCTCAAACACAAATGATCCTCAGGAAAAAATTTAATTGGCTCACATTTCAAAGTGCAATGAAGCAGGTATGAAATATAATTTAAATAGATTGGCCATAGAATTGTCAGTGTCTGGTAACTTGTAGAATGCAGCATATTTCACATGATCTACATGTTTAGAGCCAAACTCTTGGTGTCCTGAGCCACTGAAGGAAAAGCAGACCCAAACTATGTGCTCATTTGTGTTGATCAGGTTCCACTGAAAACCAAAAACAAGTGATGGCTGCATGTGCCTGGCGCCATGACAAGTACTTTCACATCCATACTTTCCAAATCCATAAAGATCCCACTAGGTGGGTACATTATTCCACTTTACAGATGATGAAGGTGAGGCCCAAAGAGGTAAGAAATCATGACCAATATCTTATATGGGCCACATTATTAATCAGATTGGTTAATGAGTGAAACAAAGCCAACATTACTCTGATCAGTATACCGAGATGCCAGGCTGTGAAGAAACAAAACACTTCATCCCAGCAGCAGAATGACCAGTACCAATTACCCCAGTAAAGACGCTGGATTTATTATCCTGCTCTCTTAATCAAAATAACTGTAATAAATTCACCTGTGATTTCCTACTCTATTACTAGGAACAAAACAATGTGCATTCTTCTTCACTTCTACTTTAAAATAACACTCATGGTCCAAAGTGATTCTGCGATGTTCCCAAATCATCATGAAGTTGAGATACTTCTTACAACAATGCAAGTCTCAAAGACTAGTATATAAAATCTGCTAGGTTAGTTCTCTGAGTAATGATAGTGGATTGAAAGAGCAGAGAAGGAGGGAAGATAGGAAATAGGGCAGAAACAATATGTGCATTGATGAGAAGGTGCCATGGCTAACACTTAAATATTAACAAAGAAGTAGTGAAAATAATGGACATAAAACTGTAATAAATCAAGCATGCATAGGTAGCTTCTATGGGAGCAATTTATGAAGAATGTAAAACTAAAATATGAATAGGCAGAAAAGTAAAATAAACATGTGATATATGCAAAAAAGGCATAAAAAAGGAAAATGAACCCAGAAGTAAGTCAAATAGAAAACAAAACAGTAGGTATAAACCTCATATGACCAGGCAATATAGATTTATGTTTTTCAAAATTTATTTTTCAAACAATTTTAGGTTTACAGAAAATGGAGTTCCCATTTGCCCCTCAGCACAGTTTCTTCTATTATTAACATCTTCCATCAGAATAGCACATTTGTTAAAATTGGTGAGCTAATGTTCATATATTGTTATTAGCTAATGTCCATAGTTTACATTGGTGTTCATTCTTTGTGTCACACATTCTATGGGTTTTGAAAAATGTATAATAACAAATATTGACTGTTAATAGTATTATACAGAATAGTTTCACTGCCCCCCAGGTCCCCTGTGTTCCACTTATTCGTCCTTCTCTCCCTGGCACCAAATCTCTGGCAACTACTGATCTTTTTACTGTCTCCATAGATTTGACTTTTCCAGAATTTCATGTAGTTGGGATCATGCAGTATGTGGCCTGTATGATTGGTTTATTTCACTTAGCAATTAGAATTTAGAGCATCTCCACATCTCTTCCTGGTAGATTTACTCTTTAATTATCATACTTCTAACAGAAAATATGATAAAGATCATTAAAGTATCTCTTTTCTAGCATTACATACGTATTTGCTTGTTTTTATACACCGGCTCACATAGAGCAAGAGAAATGATTTATAGATAAGAAAAATCAGGTAGAACAGGACAGAAATTATAGGTACAAACTTCTTGGCATGAAAACATCTAAATCCTCCAGTTGCACTGTCTCAGAAATTCAGTTCCAGTTCCAAGGTCTGATTTAGGTTCTCCCATATCCAGCCTTCCAGCCTGGTGTGTACCATTTGCTCCACTGTGACCATAGGATAGTGCAGTATGCTCGAGTTTGGATATTAACATGAACAACCCATTAGAAAATGGGTACCTTATTAGAGTTAATGTTTCTTTTTGTGAACTGAGGCTTTTTCTTTAAGGATAAGACTCGTATTCAAATGCATAATACAGTAAATTAAATGTAACTTGGGGATGAGTTTTATTTATTTATTGAGATAAAATTCACATAACAAAATTAACCACTTTAACATGTACAATCAGTGTCATTTAGTACATTGACAATGTTGTACAACTATTCTAATTTAAAAATGTTTTTATCACATCAAAGAGAAACCCCATGCACATTCCACCATTTCCTGTTCTCCCGACCACTCAACAGCCACAAGTCTCCTTTCTGTCTTTGTAGACTTATCTCTTTTAGATATTTCATATAAATGGAATCATACAATATATGACCTTTGGCTTATTTCACTTAGCATAATGTTTTCAAGGTTCATCCATGTTGTATGAAGTATGTATCAGTGTTTTGTTTCTTTTTATGCCTGAATGATATTTCATTGTATGGATATATATTGTGTTTATCCATTTAGCAGCTGATAGACATTTAGGTTGGTTATACCTTTTGGCAATGGGAATAGTGCTGCTATGAACATCTGCGTATGAGTTTCTGTTTGAAAACCTGTTCTCAGTTCTTTTAGGCTACATCCAGGAGTGGAATTCCTGGGTTATGTGATAATTTTTTTGTGTCACATTTTTCAGAAATGTCAAACTGTTTCCTGTTGTGGCTGTACCATCTTAGATTTCCACCAGCCATGCTAGTGTTATAAATGGTATTTTGTTATGGTTTTTATTTTTATTTCCCTAATGACTTATTATATTGAGCATGTTGTCATGTATTTATTGGTAATTTCTGTATCTTTTTTCAAGAAATGTCTATTCACGTCCTTTGTCCTTTATAATTGGATGGTTTTACTTCAGATATAGATATCAGATACATTTTTACCATTCTGTATGTTGTCTTTTCTGGGTTTTTTTTTAATAGTGGCAACTCATATTTATTATGGTTATATACAGCCCTATCTTATATTCTGAAATCTATACATGATCACACAGATGAATATGAGCCTCCTGGTGGGAAGGACAGAGGTGGCTGTTGGTCAGGAGAACCCCGATGCCTGCCTTGTCATGGGACTAGCTGAGCTGTTATTCGGCAAATGGAGGTGGGCACAAGTGCAGGGTGGTTTCATTTGTCTGAGAGAACAATCAGACATGGCTGGGGTTGGGGACAGGCGCCCCAGGGCTGTGGGGACGGGGCCGGACTGGTGTGGGGGGGTGGGAGGCGGCAGACACCAGAGGGACCACAGCTCCTCTTCCCATCCGCCGAGGAGCCAGGAGGCTGGTGAGGACACCAGCACTGGCCATGCACGGTGGCACGGTAATCAAGACACGCAGCACACACACCCTGGACAGGACATCTGTCTGGAGAGGGGCTGGCAGGGGCTGAGCTGAGGAAATGGCAGGCTGGGGCTGGCGGGCAGGCGAAAGGGGGCTGGTGGACAGACCTGTAATGCTTTACACCGCTGCCACCAGGCCGCAATGCAGCTGAGGACAGTTCTGGCCCCCACCTGTGCTCCAGGCCGCCCTCCCAGGGCCAGAGGAGGTGGTGGGCCGTGGCACGCCGCTGTTGCGGGGGAGAGGCAGGTGGGGGCCCTAGTCCCTCCCTCTCATTCTCGTTGCTGGCGACTTCGGCTCGCCACAGCTTCTCCACCCGCTCGTTTATCTGCCCGTCCCCACCCCGGTGGTCCTCTCTCTGCAACCCCAGGCCACCCTCCTCTTCCTCCTCATCCTCCCTCTTGTCTTCCTCGTCCTGCACCTTCAGCCTTACCTGGCTCTTGACGTTTGTTATCCCCTCTCCCTTCTTCTGGGGGCCCGGCAAGCAGGTGGTACGAGACTGTGGAGCCCTCAGGGCTGTGGCCCTCCTTCCCTGCAAGGATGACATAGACTCGTCACTGACAGGAGAAGTGTCGCTGCTGCTGTGGTGGTTCACGGCTGCAGGACTGGAGGGCGACAGCGACTTGACTGGTATCTGCCAGGAGGGGATCTTTGGGGCCAAGAGGGATAGAGGGAACTGCCTCCGACTTAAAGGAAGCCCTTTCAAGGAGTTAATTTCTGACTTGAGTTCATTGATATTCTGGGACTCCAGGATCCTGCTCATAGATGTAGTGGTCTTGGCAGCAGCCAGCATTAGCTCCTGGACAAGCTCCTGGACCTTCAGCTTCTGCTGAATCAACAGCTCCTGGACAGAGGCGATGGTGGTCTGTAACTGAGTCACTGTCTGGGCCACGCTGCCACTCACTGGGAGAGACTGGCCTCCATCCTTTCCAGCTGCTCCCTGTCCTCTCGGCTGCCCAGGATGAGGGGGAGTAGGTACTTCTTGAATTCTAGCAGAGCTGGTAAAAGCCAAATGCGATCCTTGCCATGATGATGGCCAAAGCACCATAATCTCGCCATTGGTTCAGAACCTGCAGGGCTGTTTGGCTGAGAAATGAGGTGAGGGGGCTGGATAGGAACCACCCAAGGAGGAAGGCTCATTGGCTGCAGTGCCGGACTGCTGGAAAGCCAAATCAATCTCTTCATCTGTCAGGCCTTTCTTCTTAAGGAATGCTCTCCTGGTCGCAAGTGAGCTCTGGCAGACCTGGCAATTCTGCAGAAACTTCACTGCTATGGCAATCATCAGCTCTCGAGGCAGCACATTTTCACTTCCCAGAGTAGAGCTTGGCCCCTCTCCTCAAGCAGAGGTCCTTGCAGCTCCAGGCTGCAAGGATCCGGCTATCCTTCCTGCCAGACTCAAGTGGGACAGGAGGCACTGGTAGCTGGGAAGCAGGGTCCCAGATCCCGGGCTCTGGAATGTGGTCAAAGAGCTGTTTCTTGATAATATCCTTTGATGCACAGAAGTTTTCAGTTTTTATAAAGTTCAATTAATTTTGTTGTTGCTTGTGCTTTTAGTGTTATATCCAAGAATCCATAGCCAAATCCATGGTTATAAATATTCACACCTATGTTTTCTTCTGAGAGTTTTATATGTTAAGTTTAGAGTTTTGAGTTAATTTTTGTTTGTGGTGTGAGGTAGGGGTTCAACTATTTATTTTTCTTTTCAGTATCCAATTATCGCAGCATCATTTGTTGAAAAGACTGTCCTATCCCCACTGAATGATCTTGCTACCCTTGTAAAAAATCAACTGACCATATGATGTGAGGGTTTATTTCCAGATTGTTTATTCTGTTCCATTGGTATGTATATATGTCTTGAGGCCATTACCACAAGGTTGTGATTACTATAGTGTTGTAGTTAGTTTCAAAACCAGGAAGTATGAATCCTCCAACTCTTTCAAGATTCTTGTGGCTATTTTGAGCCTCTAACAATTTCATATTTTTAGGATCAGCTTTTCCAGTTCCGTAAAAAAGATCCTAGGGATTTTTTTTTTACTTTTTTTTTTTATTTCAGCATAATATGGGGGTACAGATGTTTAGGTTACGTGTGTTGCCCTTGTCCCCCCTCCCCCCCTCAGTCCAGGTTTCACATATGTCCATCCTATTGTGTGGTGCGCATTGCACTCTCTGTGTACACATATACCTGTCCCCTCCTCCCTCCTCCCCCTCCCCTCTGCCCAATATCTAATAGATGTAATTCTTATATATGCATGGATTTTTAAAACTCTACAGCAGGCTCTAAGTATATATTAACTACCATTTTTGTTTTGTTTTGTTTTTCTGATAAGGTGTCATGTGTAGAAAGATTAAATGACTTGCCTAAGACCACCAACTAAGTAAGTGAACTGGAACTTAAGTCTAACGACTTCTATGAACAATATTCTTACTTCTTTCTATGCCCAATGACATCTTCTATTTGTAAATAGATTTTTTTTGTTACGATATCCTTCAAATACAATGCATTTCCTCATAGATAATGAAAAGTCATTTTCTTTGTCAAGGAAAAGATAAGTATTTCATTTTAAAATGCAAGCCTTTTGGCACATTATATTGATGGTCATTGAATATAATTTTGTCTAAAACAGAAATGAAATATCTCTTTGTCAGTGCACAACAATAATATTGATCATAATACTTTCAATCAGAACTTTATGCTATTATTGCATATTTATATTATGCTCTCACAATAAATCTCACATTCTGTATTATCCATTAGAGCATAGGTGGAAGATTATTTTTTAGCTGGAAGATAAATGGCCAGATTATCACAGATAGCCTTTAGAAAAAGAATCCATAAATTTAAATGGTATTGAGGAATATATTTTTAATTGTATATTTTAAAACAAAAATAAAGTATTTACATTAAATTATGAATATTCAAGGTAATCTTCTTAATCAAAATTAAAAATGATTTTTAAAAAGCAATAATTAATAAAATGAAAGTCTAACATTAAAAGAAACTGCCTCATTTTGCAACTAAGTTTGCTAAAATGCAAACAATGGGATAGTTGATTTTATCAAGAATGTAAAAAAGCAAAATATATCAAAGCTCGTCCATTGATTGGCGTAAGACAGCCTCTACTCTGCCTTTTTACATGAGTCAAGCCTAGGATCTCATTAGACTGCAAATCTAACATTTATTTATGTTCAGGAATATAACACATATCGAACTATAGTTTTTGCTTCTCCTTTTGGCAAATTCTAATCTTTTGTGATAGTTTAAGGAATAACATGATCTTTTTGTATAGTATATGTAGAGCTTGATATTTTATTTTTATAACCAAAATCACCATAATCATTATGTTGAAAGTAGAAGATTTTATACAGTTCAAATAGAAAGCACAATTCACAATCACAAAGATGTGGAAACAACCCAAGTGCCCATCAATACATGAGTGGATTAATAAAATGTGATACATGTATACCATGGAGTACTATTCAGCTATAAGAAACAATGGTGATATAGCACCTTTTGTATTTTCCTGGATAGAGCTGGAACCCATTCTACTAAGTGAAGTATCCCAAGAATGGAAAAATAAGCACCACATGTACTCACCAGCAAATTGGTTTCACTGATCAACACCTAAGGGCACTTATAGGAATAACATTTATCAGGCATTAGGCAGATGGGAGGGAGGAGGAGGGGATGGGTATATACAAACATAATGAGTGTGATGCGCACCCTCTGGGGGATGGACATGCTTGAAGCTCTAACTCACGGCAAGGGGCAAGAGCAACATATGTAACCTAAACATTTGTACCCGATAATATGTAGAAATTTTTTAAAAAGTCATTTTTAATATAAATCTTTATACTCATTCTTTGTATCTTGGATAAGATCTCTATCTGCTATAATTTTTTGGTCGTTCTAATATATTAAAACTGATTCTTATCACTTTACCCAAATGAACATAGTTTAGCTCTTACAATACCCAACAGAGTCTAATAAGGAAACTTTGAATGTCTTTTAAAGTTCTGTCTTCTCACCTGCCTACGCTTAGGACACTTTGAATCTGGGAAGCCTAGAATGGTGGAGGAATGGTCTGTTAAACCGCTTCTCAGTGTTTTTTAGTTGACATAGCTTTTCTTTTTTACCTTTATCCCATCCTCTAATTGTTATTGCTGAGCCCCTTTGGTTTTATAGCTGTGAGCAAGGCAGAAGAGGCTTTTTTTTACTGGTACCTTTGTGATCTCGTATTGGTGCATATAGTGAATGTAAAAGTCGCTTTTCTCTTATGAATGCTTCTGTAGGTTTCTAAGAGATTTTCTCATTGAAAACATCCAACCAAAATTTCTGTGATGAGCTGGATTTTCTCTGGCTTACTTATTATTCCAGCCCACAATCCTTGGCATGGTACAATCTGATCAACATCACTGTATGTTGTAGCAGTGAGATATCTCCAAGACATTTTGTTGGGCAAAGTGCCTTTGAAGATGATTCCTGGCTGGCTTGCTACAATGTGCCTCACATTTGCTTCACGGATCATATGTATGTCGCCATGCATAGCTTCTTCCTTAAGTGCCATGTCTCCTCCCCGTGTCACTAGACAGGCCATTCTAGCCCAAAGTTTTCATCTTTAGTCTTTTGGATTTGGACCAATTACTATTAATTTCCACTCTTCTGCCCCATCAGCTTTCCCCTCAAAAAAGATTTCAGGTAATAAATATCAAATTTACCATGTGGTCCTTTAAAAGCTTCTCTCGCTATGCTTGAGGTGGTCGGAAAGACTCCTTTCATACTACCCTCAATCTCCTTCTCTTCTTTATGGCATGAAGAAGGAACAGAGGGGAAATTTACCTACAAAATTTACTTTGGCCAGGCCTCTTCAACCTTAACTTTTTTTAGATCTTCAAGTTCAAAGTTGCATTGTCTCAGAATCATGTCTTTATTACATTTTTAGTAGGTCCAGAAACAATGGTCTAACATCTCAGTTTGGAGTGAAGGAATATTTGATTCATTACTTAGCCCTTTAGCTGCTATGCCTTAGCCACAGCTGATAAAAAATGCTCACAATGACATATTATGTGATGTTTAAGTGTCAACTTGATGGGATTAAGGCACACTTAGATAGCTGGTAAAGCATTATTTCTGGGAATGTGTACGAGGGTGTTTTTGGAGGAGAGTGGTATGTGCATCAGTGGACTGAGTGGGGATGATCCACCCTCAATGTGGGTGGGCACATCCACTAGGCTAAGGGCCTGGATAAAACAAAAAGTAAGAGAAAAGGCAAATTTCTCTCTCTTTTTTCTGGAGCTGGGATATACTGCTTCTGTCTTTGAACAGCAGAACTCCAGGTTCTCTGGTCTGTGGACCCTGAATCTTACACCATCCCCTCAGCCCCACTAGGTTCTTGGGTCTTTGGCCTTGGATTGAGAGTTATACCATCAGCTTCTCTGGTGCTCCAGCTTAAAGATGGTCTGTCATGGGACTTCTCAGCTTCCATTATTGTGTGAGGCAATTCCTCTAATAAATGCTTTCTTATCTATCTATCTGTCTATCTCCTATTGGTTCCACCTCCCTCTGGAGACCCCTGATCAGTACATCTTGTTATACAAACATTTCAAACATTTAAAATGGAACATAAACTATTCTTCCGATTCCCTTTTGAGAGTGTTCACTACAAGAATAAGACACATGACATGTAGGAGTTCTACCCAGCCAGAAAGAAAACAATCAAGATCAATGTTGCAATGTTTGGGACATGTTAATGACGATTACTTATACGTAAGTTTGTTCTTCACAGTGTTAAGTTTGAAAATGTGAGAACAAACTAAATATATGGCAATATAGGAGTTTTTTAATAAATTATGGTACATCCACATCATTAAATACTCTACTATCTTTATCAGTTAGAGTGTAAGTGGGAAAACCAGATCCATTAGACATACTATGGGAAAAAATGAACTTATTACAGGAATTAGACATAGTCAATGTTGGAAAACTGGAGTAGTGTAAGTCCGGAAATGGGAGAAACAGAGAATAGTGGATAATAATAATGTCTAAAGCAATTTGAAGTTTGCAGGGAATCAAGGAAGCCAAGCACATTTGAAAACTAAAGAGGAACTATGAAGACGGACCCCCTGCCAAGCTCTATTGAAACTGCCATTTCCAGGGAAGCTGTTCCTTGCGTGTAGTCATCACAACTTGGTCCACCGCCAAGCCCTTAATGGTGGGCTTGAATCCACTTTTGGTTAGCATGGCCAGTAGTCAGGGAGGGGAGCTGAATGTAAAACAGAAGAGTGAGACATAGAAGGACACTTCTATCCGTCTGTCACTTTGGCTGATGGTAACAACACTCTGAGAGTAATGGTTTCTGCTTCACTTCTGCCAAATCTTATGCATGTACTTTCCTCTCTTAGATTACTTTTACCCAGAAGTGTACAGGGAAGATGATCCTGGAAAATAGTGTCCCGACTTAGTCAAGTTGACATAACATAATCCAGCACACTCTCCTTAAACAACTTGATTTCAAAAACATCTCAACAATTTAAGAATAAGTTCATGACTACTAATCAGTCGACTCAGTCAATAATTATTATATACCTACTATGTCTAGTCACTGTGCTTATATGGTGAAAGCATGTGCAAAAATGAATCCTACCCTTACAGGAGGCATAATCTAGTAGAGCGAAGGAATGAAGGTAAAGATAAAATCCCAATATGAAGAGCATGGTGATAGGAAAAATAAAAAGAGGTTTCAAAATACATAAAAACTTCATCTAGTCCAAACATGGGGACCAGAGAATGCTTCCTATATGCAGCTGAATTGAGAAATAAATAGAATTTACTGAAAGCATTTGCGAGAGAGAGTGTGTGTGTGTGTGTGTGTGTGTGTGTGTGTGTGTGTGTGTATCAGTGAGTTATTGCAGGATGAGATGGGGAGAAAATGACACAAAGTGAGTGTTTCACAAAGAACAATTATTTTAACACTTGCAAATACCCTGTAGCAGATGTTGTAATGTTCTACTTTTTGCATCACTGGCTTTTTGCCTGAAGGCTTTTCCGCCATGGAAGAGTATGTTTATCCTAGGGCCATATTATGACTTCTGTGAACTCTAGACTAATTGGTCTTCTTGGGCTCCTTTTTCCATTAAAAAAAAAGGGGAGGAAATATTGCATTTTATGATGACATTGACTGTGGTGAAATAAAGACAAGTAGAATCCAAATGAGATTTTAGAATTTTAATTTAATTTAGTTATTTAGACCTGAATATTTTCTTTGAACATTCATCTTTAGTTATATAGCCACTTTTCAAACAGGACTGTGAAAGCTTGAGTACTGGAGACTAGTAATCATTTAGTTAATTTGATCACTGCTAATGACTAACTGAAGTGATTCCTGTGCCCAAAACAGAAATTTATGATATTTCAATCTTATGGATAAGCTATCCACAATGAACTAGTTAACTGACTAACGATAAATCTTCAGAGTCTGAAATATTCCTTAAGGATTTGCCATTTCATTTTCCCAGGGGAAATTCAATATTTTAAAGTATATCTTAAGAAAATGATATATTAAGATTAAATGTTTGTAACAAATTAATCAAATAGTTAATGTCCTTAATAGATAAGATCTTACAAAGCAATAGCACACAACAACAATGACAATTAATTAATTTAAAAATGGGCGTGGGTAATTCATTTGTAAAAGATTAGGTATAAGTTGACAATAAACATGACAAAATATAAATATCATGATAAAAATATACTACATAGTAACATAAAAATGGAAACCTATTTTTCTTCTATCAGAAATTCAAAAAATGTAGTTTTTTAGAAAGGTAGTGCCTAATGAAAGTCATTATTAAGTATTTTAAAGAATAATCTCCATTCCAATGTTTCTGGAATATGCTCTCTGGAAGCAATTTAGCAATGCATAGACTTGAATTTACATACCCTTAGAGACTCTAAGATATATAAGTAAATAATCAGAAATTTGTTAAATTTTTTATTAAAAAGGATACTCAGAAATATGTTATAGTAAAAAAACAGAAAGGGCCTGATATAATGAAACATTTCATTAGTTAAAACTTAGTGTATACATTTGACATAATATTGACCTGCTATTAAATATTTTTGTTAGGTCAGCAGTCTTGTCTGTTCTTGGTTCTTTGTGTGCTCCTGGCTGAAGAATGACCAGACACACGAAAAGCAAGGCAAGTGTGAAACAAAGTTTATTGAGGAAGGACAAGATAGATTTATAGAGTAAGAGCAAGAAATGTTCTCCGCAGATGATCTATGTAGCAAAAGGGGCTCTGGTTATGGTCCGGGGTCCTGTTTTATAGTGTCTGGATTAGGCCAGCCTTGTGGTTCAGAGGTCACCATGGCACCACTTTGATAGACAGTTAATGACATGAGAATTAGCCTTAGATTACTCTAGATCACTTTCCACATCCTGTTGTGTTTGGGGAATTTCCTGCATTCTTTTGCAGATTAGCAGGGGTTTCTCCTTCCCATATATGGCCGTTGCTCAGGGCAGGACTAAGGTGGGGCAGCACCAACACAGGGGCTTGTCTTTGTCCTTCTTTGCCAGGTGAGGCAATTGCTCAAGGCAGCACCATGATGAAGCACCCATTTTTGTCCCTAGAAGAGTCAGAGGTCCCTTGCTAACTACCTAACATTTTCAAAGAATACTTGATAATATTAATATAAGAAAGTACCAAAGAAAAAGAGTGATATATTTTAGCCACAATACTTTGTTTTGTGTGATATTAAAATAAATAAGATCTTCTAAATTATCAGATTGGGGGTGGAGAAATCATCTGAACTCCTGTGACATATAGATGAATTATGCTCAGCATAACCCTCTGAAGATAATTACCTGCCAGCATGCCCATATCTAGTTACCAGTTCCAGTGTATCCCTGTGCTTTCCTTTGTGAGGCATAGGCTGAGAAACATATAGGAAGGATTAGTTTGTAGAGTACCTTTTGATACTATCCAAAGAACTCATCTATAAAAAGGTTCCAGACAAGTCTGACATATTTAATATCGTGTCAGATTTTTCAAGGGAATATTAGTCAAATGGGCTGACAAGTTTTCTTTACATTCAGCCAAAGCAAATGGAACATGCCTACTCATAAATTCTGAAGTTGGTCAATAGAAATGATCACTAAGTAATTTGCATCTCCTGATTCTTTACTGCCATTTGATACTCCAGAGACAATTTACCTGACATAGCATGAAAGGGGGAGTTCATTTAGAAGGACAGATGCACCAGTAATTATTGCTATTTATTTTATCTAACTACAATTTTCTGTGGAGTTCTTAACCTCTTGTGACAATTTTTTTTTGGTTTATATTCAAGGAATAAAATCAATTTCCATGAATATGCATCATTGCTATAAAATCGAAAAAAATGCACGCTCCTTACAAAGATACTCAAAGCTCTGAAATAATTTTATTAATAGGAATTTCTCATGAAGATTTTTAAATTTCCAGTGATCATCTTCTTTTCCAAATCCCCAAAACTTTTTATATGCTAAATTAACTTCCCAATACTCAATGGAGGAGAGAGTGGAAGATTTTGTCTGCCATTTATTCATGTACACATCAAACAAATATTTTTGATTTTTCTTCTATGATCTGTTACAATGATAGAGTCTTTGCCTTCATGCAGTGGAAAAACTAAAAGAAAAGCTAAACATTTCAATAATTGTTAAATTATTGATTAAATGCTATTAATAAATAACTGATAACAATATAGTAATTGATGTGATAATATAGTCTCTGAGCTTCTGTTCTGTGGTAAATAAAATTAATTGTGTTTGTACTTTATAAAAGGGTTCTTAAGAGAACAGAGCTGTTAATGGAAAAATGAAACCCTGTAAATTATTTTGGAAAGATTTATACTGAGCTAATATCAATGACCACAGCCAGAGGAAATACAGTATCAACAGGTCATGAGAAATTGAGCCCGAGGCAGTTGGGTTACAGTTTGATTTTATACATTTTAGGGAGACAGGAATTGCAGGTTAAGTGATAAATCAATACATGGGAGGTATATATTGGTTTAGCCAGAAAAAGCAAGACATCTTGAAGCTGGGGACTTATAAGTCATAGGTGGGTTTAGGAATTCTCTAGTTGGCAATTGGTTGCAAGAGTTAAGCTTTGTCTAAAAACTTGGAGTCCGTAGAAAGGAATGTTTAAGTTAAGATAAAGGGATTCTGTTATCTTTCATGTGATTCCATGCTATAGTCAGGTTGGAAAGCCACAGTATACCCATTTAGCAATATGGATGGCACGCAGGCATCACTTAACCCTTGCCTTGCATGGCCTTAGGTCTTGTTTATAATCTGGTGTCTTACTGTCACGAAGAGTTTGTTTTGTCGTTCTTACTGTCTCTATTTTAACATTAATACTGGTCAGTGTCATCACTAAACTCCAAAAAGGAGGCTATAATGAGGTACATCTAACCTTTCATCTGGTCATGGCCAGGAACTCAGTTTTTAAGTTTTCTCTGGAATCTCCTTGGCCAAGAGACAGTCCATTCAGTCAGGGAGAGCTTAGGATTTTATTTTTAGTTTACAGAGTCATTCTAATTGTTGAGGTTCTATATTTTGAAATCCTAAAAATTCTTTAAGAAAGGCCCAATACAAATATTATTAAATACATGCTCCATGACCCCTTACCTGACTTTCCATTCAGAAGTGCTTATTTTTTTTCAAGACAGCAATAATACTTAATGTGGAACTTTCTTCTGAGATGTATAGACTTACTTTTTCTTTTTGTCTTTCTCTTTCTTTCTTCTTTCTTTCGTTCTTTTCTTAAGGTACTATGATATGCACCTATTCCACTAGAGGGTAAGAATTTTAAAATTTTAAACTATGATATTTAAATTTTAGTATTCAGTACATCACTGTAATATGAACCCAGTAAATGCTGTTAAATTAACAGATGCATAAAAATGCAAAAGGAGAGTGATATCAGCAACATAGTGGAACTGCAGGCTCCTAACTATCTGTCCTCCTACATGCACTCCAAATAAACACCTATACATAGATAAATTCTGTCCGGAGAAATTCAGAGTCAACTTGAAAGTTTCAAACACACTGGACAACAGAGCAAATATTCACATCAAAATGGGTAAGAAAAGTGGGAGATGCACTCTTGCACTAACTCCACCTGGAGAACAGCACCTTACGCTCAGGAACAAAACTCCACTCTCAGCTTCTTGAGGCATGAGGGGCTTGTACCACACATACAGTGCCCAACTTCATAGTCCCTGCGAGAAGATTTGGCTCCTGAATCACTGTGCTGCAGGAATGACAGAGACAGAGCATAGGAGGATTTCCCTCAAGCGCAAAGAACAAAGGGGTTCTTGAACTGCATCAGAGTGCATCCAACTGCATCCGACAGCCGTAATCCCCAGGATCAGCCCGGCTTCCAACTTCCCCTGAAAAAGATTTGGGCACATGTGTTTCCAGCAGCTTCCTTCGGCTCTGACTTCCATATCTCAAATAAGGAATAAACCTCCTCCAGCCTAAGTGGGAGGCATGGCATTCCCCTGACTTCTTTCCCAGCTTTCTCCAACAATAATTCCAGCCCTGCAATCTCCCTGTGGAAAGAAGTTACAGGCCTTTGCCAGCGAGAACAGGAGGGCGGCACGCCCACGCTCTCTTCCCTGGCTTGCACCTGAAAGGAGACAAATTTCTGCAACCTCTCAGAGCTACAAGAAGTTCAACAAATATCAGTCATACTCTTGACATGTGGAACTTTTTCTATTCAAAGGTAAGAAAGGTCTGAAACAAAACAATGGTTGAATATTGGGGAAGGGAAGGTAGAGTGTGTAATTATTTAGAAATTTAAATTGGTGGAGAGTTTGATTGTGGTGGTAGGATGGAGGAGAAGTCAAAAGCAGCTCCTCTGTTTTGGACTAGTTTTGGATGGCTGATTAGATCAGTATGAGACTGCGGTATTAAGAGGATCAGTCACTTGGTTTCGGATCTTGGCTTCATCACTTATTAACTGCAGTCCCCGAGAACATCACTTAGCCTTTTTGAAACTTAAGTTTTCTCTACGTCAGGATGGAGATAACATTATCTACTTCATAGGGTTGTAACAGGGTTGTCGTGTGTATTAAATAGTCCAGCACATCCATAAAGTACCTACGACGATTCCTAGAAGACACCATCAGATACTACAAACATTAGTTCGTATCCATTTCCTATCCTTAATTTTTCCCAGCTCATATAAAGAGAGACTGTATGGCTCAGTGGATAAGAGTTTGGACTTTGAATTAGACAAAATTAGCTCAAATCCTGGCTTTACCATGCACTATTTGATAATAATGAGTTACTTAATCTTTCTAAGCTTCAGCATCATAATCTGTACCGTGGAGGTAGAAATGCCAACATTTCAATATTTTCTTAGGAATTAAGTGGGATAATATATTTAAATCATCTTGCATAGTATTATACATGACATATTGTACCTATACTCTATAAACATTAATAATTTTTAGAGAGCTCTGAGAGGACAATTTAAGAGAGTCCCTATAACAGATCCAAGATTCCTCTTTGATGCTTGCATTATTTGTTGTACATACCTACTTAGTAGACATATTTGGTTACCAGTAGCAGTAAAGTTCAAGTGTCAGTGACTAGGAACACTTTGTATCCCCACACATAATGCATACGGTAATGGAAATGTCATTCTATTGAAACTGCTACTATTATTATTTTGCTTAAACTTCAGAACTGAGAACATTAAGGCTTTAACTAAACTCTTGCCTGTGTTTAAAGCATGATGTGAGATTCTGCAACATGTATATAGTGCACGTGATCACTGGCTCGCATGCCATTTGTACTATAAAAAAATATTGTTTGCTTCAAGTTCTGAGTAACGTTTTTAAATTTTTGGAAAGCTCAATTAGCTAAAACAAGCCTGGCTATAGTAGAATATGGCAGTGTTGTATAAATTCTGTTAGGGTGTATTTTTTTAAAGATTGTGGGAGAAAAACCTGCCAAATCTGATCCATCTGTTCACATATCAGTTCTTCAATATTAATAGACTGGGCAATAGGGAGAGTTATTTAATTAATCTTCATGGCTAGTGCATCAGGTAACAACAATTATCTTTATTCTTATCACAGCAGTGCTGCTGCTCAAAATGAGATCAATGTGTGTTCAGAATATGATTTTAACTGATGTTGCTACCCCAGTAATTTAAATAGTATTACAATGTTAACACTCAGAGTGAGGCAAGCAAATCAATATGACTGAAAATAAAAAATAACCTGACTGAGAACTGACTGGACCAACAAACATCTCTGACAATTTCAGTCCTGTAGTCATTTCTCTAGGACTGGATTTATGTAGGCTTGTTTATTGACACTGGAAACTTCACATTGGAAAAACTGAGGGCATTGGGATCAGTGACTTATCAGTTCTAATTACCTTTACTATTTCCTATACATCTGATATGTATAAAATATTTAAAATTTTGTAAAGTGAAGATAAAAAAGTATCTAGTACAAAAGGACATTAAAAATGGATATGTATTGTGAGCACAAAGTAAGTGCTCACTAAATATTTGTTGAATTGTCAAATAAAATTATATTTATTATATATATGTTTTCTATCACAGGCTCACATACAAAATCAGTACTATGTGAACATAGTTTTATTTATCTCTTTGTAAATAGATAATAAAATAAAGATGGATAAGCAGATAAATAGATAAATGGGTATTCTGGGAAAGGACTGAAAAAGTACAGCCTCCTTTCTTCAAAGTATCTACTCTGGTCACTGTCATTAAAAATACTGCCAACAGAAATTGTTCCCTTGAGTTTTAAAATAATTTTTGCAATTGTGTACCCTGCAAGGTAAAGAAAAATAGCATTTATTGCATGTCTATTTGTATGACATACTGAATTGGGCACATTACTTGACTTTTTCACTCAAATTTAAAAATTATTTTAAGGAAGCTATTATTGCATTATTCTACATATTTAAAAAAATTTGAGTTTACTAATACTGGGGAAACCCAGAGTATAAATCAAGAGTGATTCCAAATCTAGGTGTGCCTTCTTATTCTATCATGCCATCCCATGATGAGGAAAAGAAAATAAAAACTTAAAAATTTTAAAACTTAAATTTTTTTTAAGATTTTATATTTTAGAGCAGTTTTAGATTCAAAGCAAAATTGAGTAAAAAGTACATTGATATCACATATACCCCCTGCCCCACACATGATGCAAAGACTCTGTCATTATCAACATCACCCATCAGAGTGGTACATGTATTACAATTGATGAACCTACCTTGACACATTATTATCATTCAGAGTTCATAGTTCACAGTAGGGTTCACTCTTGGTGTTGCATTTTGTAAGGGTTTGGACAAATGTATAATGACATGTATCATTTTTAATAATTTTGAAATGATGGATCTTCATCTATTTATTATCAACAGACACTTTGGTAGGTCCAACTGAAGAGAAGCTAAAAATTAAAGATTTATAGAAAAATGGATTACAGAAAGGAAATGAAACCCAACCTGAGATGATTTCACAAAGTTTTCTTTGGACTAAATAATTCCACTTGTCACAACTTCTTCACTAGTCTTCTTAAATGAAGCCTTTTAAAATTTAGATGAACACCATTTGTGTTTATATTTTGACTCCACTATTTACTAGTTGTGATGGTTAATTTTATGTATTAACTTGGTTTAGCCACAGTACCAAGATATTGAGTCAAACACCAGTCTAAATGTCATTGTAAAGTATTTTTAACATTTAGATCTGTAGATTTTAAGTAAAGAAGATTATCCTCTATAATGTATGTGATTTTCACTCAATCGATTGAAAGCTTTAGGAGAAAAAGACTGAGGTATCCCTAGGAAGAGTAAATTCTGCCAAGACTACCTTAAAACTCAAGCTGAAACATCAACTCTTCCCCGGTCTCCAGTTTTTTGGCCTACTCTATAGATTTTGGGCTTGCCAGCCTCCATAATTATGAGATCCAATTTGTTAAAATAAATCTCTATGTTTTTACATCCTATTGGTTATATTTTGCTGGAGAACTCTGACTAATACTCTAGCTATGTGACCTCAGGCAAGCTATTAAATCTTTTTGTGCCTCAAGTCACTCATCTACTAAATGAGAAAATTACATGGTCTTCATTGGATTATTATCAAGATTAAATACTCGTGTATAGCTTTAGCATGTCTGAACAGAGGAAAGCACATACTAAGTTTTATATACATGTTTGCTATTATTTCAAAGCATTTCAGGCCACTCTTCCTGTTCTAAATTGCCTACTCCCCAATTTCCTCCAGAAAAATCCCATCGCAATGAAACTAGAGTCACTTTTCACTAAGGATTTAGATCTTAAAATTAGAGGTCTTTGATGCTAAACAAGAACACACAAATTGCATTTTTTTAAATGTTTCTCAATCCACATAAACTCTTTTTTGTTCTGCCTGAGATCTTCTAACAGAATTATAACTTCTCAGACTCAGAAAGGATGTCTGATTCTTAGAAGCCTGATTTTTTTTTACTATTTCTCTGTTGCTCATAGGACCTTTAGCCAGAAAAATCAGCATATTAAAATTAGGTGTTCATACTTCTTTTCTTTTCAGAAGAAAAGGTATGGTACAATTTGAAGAACACTGAAGTTTACTATTACAGCCTGTAGTGAAAAACATGTTCCCTCAGTTAGAAAAGGACATTTTCAAATAATCAATTAAAAATCAAGAAGCGAAAAAATTTGGAGGCTGCATACAACCCCAAGTGAGTTACATTACTACTTATGTTAAAATAGGAAAATTAATTTTATCAAGGCCAAATTCCTTACTGCATACAGGTCATAGTAATATCACTTCCGAACTACTTCAGTGATATTCCAACTGACTTCTCAGCCACCAAAGACACCAAGTCTTTCTTTTGTTCCTAATTATTTTTTTAAAATTTTATTTTGATATATTTAGGGGGTACAAATAATTTTTTGTTATATGGATGAATCATATAGTGGAGAAGTCTAGGCTCTTAGAGTACCCATCACCAGAATAGTTTACATTGTACCCCACAGGTAATTTCTCATCTTGCACCCCACAGGTAATTTTTCATCTTGCACCCCTCCTAACCCCTAATTTGTGAATCTCCGGTGTCCATTATGTCACTCTGTATGACCATGCATATTCATTGTTCGGCTCACACTTATAAGTGAGAACATGTGGTGTTTGGTTTTTGTTCTTGGGTTACTTCATTTAGAATAATGGTCCCAAGTTCATCCAAGTTGCTGCAGAAGACATGATTTAATTTCTTTTCATGGCTGAGTAGTATTACATGGGTGGGTGTGTGTGTGTGTATGTGTGTATGTATATGTACATAACTACACATATACAGACACATATATACATATATATATATATACACTTTTTCTTTACTCCTCAGTTGATGGAAATTTAGTTTAGATTCATATCTTTGCAATTGTGAATTGTTCTGCAATAAATATACAGGTGCGGTCATCTTTTTTATAAACTAACTTCTTTTCTTTGGGTAGACCCTCAGTAGTGAGATTGCTGGATCAATTGGTAGATCTACTTTTAGTTCTTTATGAAATCTCCATACTGTTTTCTGTAAAGGTTGTACTAATTTACATTCCCACAAACAGTGTATAAATTTTCCTTTTCACCACATCCATGCCATCATCTATTCTTTTTTGGCCATTCTGACAGGGGCAAGGTGGTATCTCACTGGGTTTTAATTTGCGTTTTCCTGATGATTAGTAGTGTTTAGCATATTTTTAATGTTTTTTAGCCATTTGTTTCTCTTCTTTTGAAGATGTCTGTTTATGTGTTTTGCCCATGTTTTAATGGGGTTATTTGTCTTTTTCTTGCTGATTTGAGTTATTTATAGATTCTGGATATTAGTCCTTTGTTAAATGTGTAGTTTATGGATATTTTCTTTCATTCTATAGGTTGTCTATTTACTCTGTTGATTAATTCTTTTGCTGTTAAGAAGTTTTTTAGTTTAATTAAGTCCATTTATTTATTTTTATTTTTGCTATATTTGCTTTTGGGGTCTTAGTCATAAATTCTTTACCTAGGCCAATGTTGAGGATAGTATTTCCTAGGTTTTCTTCTAGAATTTTTATGGTTTCAGGTCTGACAAAATCTTTAAACCATCTTAAGTTAATTTTGGGATATGGTGAGATATAAAGGTACTGTTTTATTCTTCTACATGAAGCTATGTAATTTTCCAAGCACCCTTTATTGAATATGTGTCCCTTTTCCAGGGTATGCTTTTGTATGTTTTGTTGAATATCAGTTAGCTGTAGGTATTTGACTTTATTCTTAGGTTCTCTGTTCTGGATCATTGGTCTATGGGTCTACTTTTTTATTAATATTATTACCATGCTGTTTTGGTTACTATTACCTTGTAGTATAATTCAAAGTCGGGTATATGATGCCTCCAGATTTCACCTTTTTGCTTAGGATTTCTTTGGCTATTCTTTCTCCTTTAAGATTTCATATAAATTTTAAGATTTTTTTCCCTAATTCTGGGAAAAATGGCATTGGTATTTTGATAGAAATTAAATTGAATCTGTAAATTACTTTGGGGGTATAGATATTTTAACAATACTGATTCTTCCAATCCATGAGCATAGGATGATTTTCCATTTGTTTATGTCCTCTATGATTTCTTTCATTAGTGTTTTGTAGTTCTCCTCAACCTCCTTTGCTAAGTATATTCAAAAGTATTTTATTTTATTTTATTTATAGATATTGTGAATAGTATTGAATTCTTAATTTGACTTTCAGCTTGACCATTATTAGGGTATAGAAATGCTACTGATATGTGTATGCTAATTTCGTAACCTGAGACTGTATTCAATTCATTTATCAATTCTAGGAGTCTCTTGGAGGGGTCTTTAGGGTTTTCTATGCATTAGATTAAATCATTGCCAAACAGGGATAGATCAACTTCCTCTTTTCCAATTTGGATGTCATTTATTTCTTTTGTTTGTTTGTTTGTTTGATTGTTCTGACTAGGACTTCCAGTACTATGTTGAATAGAAGTGGTGAATGTGGGCATCCTTGTCTTGTTTTAGTTCTTAGGGAGATTTCTTTCAACTTTTTCACATTCAGTATGATGTTGGCTGTAGATTTGTTATATAAGGACCTTATTATTTGGAGACATGGTCTTCCTATATCTAGTTTTTGAGTTTTTTTTTTTAATCATGGTTGGATGTTGGACTTTGTTGAATGCTTTTCCTGTATCTATTGAAATGATCATGTGATTTTTGTTTTTATTTCTATTTAGGTGATCAGTCACATTTATTGATTTGTAAATATTGAACCATTCTTGTATTGCTAGAATAAAACCCACCTGATTGTGATGAATTATCTTTTTGATGTGCGTTTGGGTTTGGTTTGCTTATATTTTGTTGAGGAGTTTTGCATCCATGTTCAGCAAGGATATTAGTCTATAGTTTTCTTTTTTTTTGTTGTAGTGTTTTTTTCTGGCTTTAGTGTCAGAGTGATACTGGCTTTGCAGAATGAGTTAGGAAGAATTCCTTCTTTTTCAAACTTTTGGAACCATTTCAGTAGAGTTGATACCAGTTCTTCTTTGCAGGTCTGGTAGAATTCAGCTCTGAATCCATCTGATACCAAGCTTTTTTTTTTCATTGTGAGATTTTTTATTACTGATTCAATATATCTACTCATTATTTGCTCTTTTTAGGGTTTTTATTTCTTTCTAATCCAAGCTTGGAAGGTTGTATGTTTCCAAGAATTCATCCATTTCCTCTAGATTTTCTAGTTTGTGTGTGTAGAAGTGTACTATACACCTACATCTTTTTGATAACAATTTAACATCACACCTCAAGGAACTAGAAAAATAAGAATAAACCAAACTCGAAGCTATCAGAATGTAAGAAATATCAAAGATCAGAGCAGAATTGAATGAAATTTAAACAAACAAAAAATACAATGCATCAATGAAACAAAGAGTTGGTTCTTCAAGAAGATAAACAAAATCAATAGACCACTAGCTAAATTAACCAAGCAAAGAATAGAGAAGATTCAAATAAGCTCAATCAGAAGTGAAAAAGGAGACATTACTACTGAAATCACAGAAATATAAAAAGCCATTGGAGACTACTATGAACACCAAGAGAAAAGGGAGGGTAAGAAGAAAAGTAGAAGAAAATTCGATCTGATTAAGTCATCTGCAATCTTTTCCTTGAAACAAAAACTTTCTGTATCTAGTTTCCTTTTCCTTCCTTTGATTCATAAAGTCATCTAAAAGTCATTCAACTTACTCGTCCATTTCCTGACATTCCCCTAAGAGTCCACTCTTTATTTTTATGGGATAAAATAACACTCTTCGCTAATAATGGTCACGGTTCTCTAAATATTCCACTACTTTTTGTGACTCAGTCTGTTTATACATGCTATTCCTTATTTCCAGCCCTTCTTTGACAGGAAATTTCTCATTAAGTTTTTAATTTTCAACACATTAACAGTATACAGTAAGGGTAGTACTTTAGTGAGGTTGGATTAAATGCTGTAACAAACAGCTTCAAAATTTCAGTAGCTAAACATCATAAAAAAGATAAATTTCAAACTATTGGTATTTGGAAGTCTGTCTTCCACAGAGTAATTGAGAGACCCAGGCACCTTTTATTTCAATACTGATTTTCTAAGGACTCAGAGAACTCAATAGATCCTCTACATTCAATCAAATGTTGAAAAAAAAAATCTTTTCATGAATTTTAAGGACCATTTATGGACATGATAAGGGTCATTTCTGCTTCCATTGGTGAGAAATAGTCACATGGTCTTATAGATGCAAAGGTCCAAGAAATGCAGCCTAGCAGGAAGATTCAAGGAGGAAACCACAGGCAAGTTGGTGAACATCTAGAGAACTTCTGCCAAAAGAAGTTAAAATTTACCACATTCTTATATCCTCCAAAGTGTTTGTCAAGCAGAAATACTCACTTTATTTTTGATGATGGAAGAGTATTTTTCCCTGTAGTGCCATATGCCATGTTGAATTGTAATTTATTTATTTGCATATCTACTTCCTTCAGAGGACTGTAGTTCTTAGAGAAAAGAACTTGTTTAATTTATCTTTTCATCTCCAGCAATTATTATCATATTTGACATAAGAGTAGGTGTATAATAAATACTTGTGGGTGAGTGATTTAAGAAATGAATGTCATTCAAATATATCTTGTGTAATTATAGGGAATTTATCTGACTACCATTAAAATCATTAAGCAGAATGTGAAACAAGTTTTGTGACTTAAAATTTTAGGAAGGGAGTAGAGTTCCATTATCAAAGTAGGAGAAAGAGAAAGAGAAAAAGGAATAATGAGGCAGTGTCGTGGGAGGTAAAATTTATTTATTTATTTTTATTCTTTTACTTTTCTAACAATGTATTTGAGTACTGCAGGACAGAGGTTAACCTTCAGTTATGGAGGGAAAAACAATCACCTTTTATTATAGAAACTTTAAAGAGTAGCACTCTAAACGAAGATTGGAAAAAAGTTAAGTTTTTAGAACCAGCTGACATTACTCCTGAACGCAGTGTTTGACCAGAGACCTTTAACAGGGGGTCATAAGTCAGGAATACACCCTTTTTTCCCAGCAGCTACTATTAACAAACATTAAAGTATTGATAAATGCCAATACATTATTTCTCTGGGCAATCTAAATATCTACTTATTTCCATATTATTTTAGCTTAACATGTAAATATTAATGTAAATGTACTTTTATGTAAAGAATGTACCTATAGTACAGCATGATATAAAAAATCTATATATAAAAGGTTAGAGCAATTAATTGACAAACAAACAAAACGACAACAACAAAGAATCATTGATGAGATTTTTGAATACTCCCTGTAGATAATTGAGATGGAGATAACTTAGGTGAATATAGATGGATATTAGCATAGCATTCCAAGTAAGTATAATCTTGTCTTAGATTCATAGAGCTGCTGTAAGAAAGTACCAGAAGTTGGGAGGCTTTAAAAGACAGAAATTGATTCTCTTACAGTTCTGGAGGTGAGAAGACCAAAAGCAAAGTTTTGGCAGATCTTCCACTGCCTCTTCCGGCTTCTGGTGATTCCCATCAATCCTTAGCATTTCTTGGTTTATAGGTGCATTACTCCAATCTCTGCCTCTTTCTCACACTGTTCTACCTGTGTGTCTGTCCAAATTTTCCTCTTTTCCCTATTTCTTTGACACACAGTCTCATTCTGTTCCCCTACGTAGAGTGGAGTGGTGTCATCATAACTGACTGTAGCCTTAAACTTCTGGACTCAAGAGATCCTGCTGCCTCAGCCTCCCAAGTAGCTGGGACTACAGGTGCATGCCACCATGCCCAGAAAATTATTCTACTTTTTGTAGACATGGGGTCTCAAACTTGCTCAGACTGGTCTAAAACTCCTGGCCACAACCAATCGTCCCACCTTTGCCTCCCAAAGTATGAGGATCATAGGTGTGACCTACTAGGTCCTTCTCAAATTTCCCTCATTCTATAAAGACACTAGTCAGATTGGATTAAGGCCCACCCAACGACCTCATTTTAACTTGATTAAATCTGGGAAGACCATGTTTACAAATAAGGTTACATTTACAGACACTGGAAATTATAATTTCAGCATATTTGCTTTTTTTGGAGAGACACAATTTAACCCATAACAAATCTGTGAGGGAAGGAAACACAAGTATTAGTTTATCCCTTTCTTTTGTGTTTTCTTTCTATGCTTTCCAGTTCTACCTTTTACTGTTGTTTATTATAATTTGTGTGAGTAAAATAAGAACATTTTACATTTGATAAAGAATTTGGTGTTACTTTCTTTTTTGAGCTTCTTCAAGAGCTCTAACATCCCATCCTGGCAGATACTAGCAACTGTCTTTTTTTCTCTTTGTGTTTAATGAGAGCAGCTGGCATTCACACACTAAGTTCCCAAACAGTATTATCAATGATTTCCACAGCTCCAACCTTGTAGAAGTCAAATGTCTTAGGATAACTTTTCCAAAGTTATTGGCAAAGTTTTAAGGTTTCTTTTTTATTACTAGCCAAATGAGGATATTTAGTGTATGAATCCACCAGATACAGAGCTTAAGAAACTACACTGTAGTTCATATACTAGCTGTCCCTAAATAGTGCTAATGTAATGCAACCAAAGTCATCTCTCAAATACATTAGCATTAAAATGAAACATCAGCATGGTCTGTTCCATGCACAAACTTCTTGTCTTCAAGGCAATTTAAATGTGAATATTGTCATTTTTATGCTAAAATGTTGGGAAAAGATATTCAAATCTCTTGACCCTTTCTTTAGTTTCCTGTGGTAAAATGAATCAAATTGTTCAATAAAAATCTTAATGCCAAAAAGGAAAAAGAAGAAAGCTATATATTGCCAAGAAATTAAACAACACTATACCTGGAAGGGATCACGCTGGGATAGCTAATTAAACATTTGAAATATTGGATGTATGAATTTATAATATTTGCTTCAAGCTTGGTTGCTTTTCTGGTTCTTTTTAATATAATTTACCAGCATTAAAGTCATTTGAAGTTAACTTATTAAACACACACATACACCTCTGGGTTGATTTAGAGAAAAAGTTGAAGAGGTGTACATTTTAAACTCCTGCCGACAGAGGTTTTCTTTTTTATACACAGATTCTGGGAAAATATAATTTATATGTAAGATATGTTTCCTGATGACAATCTAGTCAATAAAATTTTTTAGCACTTACTATATGCAAAACTCTGTGTGAAGTGCTATCAGGGACAGAAGTGTGGCATTAGAGAGGAAAAAAATTAGGATATTTGAAAATGTGATGGAAACATCAAAGGTAAATGAAATTAGCTATGTAAATTATGAAACATTAGTCATCACTACTACTCCATAGCTTCCATGACAGCATAAAAATTCTACCATCTCTTAAGGTAGAAAATAAAAGCAACAAGTAAGAAACTTATCTTGTCCAAACAATTGTCCCAGTAGTCCTCCTGATCCTTCCCTTGTCAATATAATAAATATTTTCCTCACACTATGCTACTCTGAGGAATACAAGGACAAACAAATTATATGTAATTTCTACTCTTTTTTTTTTTTTTTTTCTTGAAACCGAGTCACACTTTGTTGCCCTGGCTAGAGTGAGTGCCATGGCGTCAGCATAGCTCACAGCAACCTCAAACTCCTGGGCTCAAGCAATCCTACTGCCTCAGCCTCCCGAGTAGCTGGGACTACAGGCATGCGCCACCATGCCCGGCTAATTTTTTCTATATATTTTTAGTTGTCCAATTAATTTCTTTTTATTTTTAGTAGAGACAGGGTCTCGCTCTTGCTCAGGCTGGTTTCAAACTCCTGAGCTCAAACAATCCTCCCGCCTCGGCTTC
>CAUYSK010035162.1:0-29724 GCA_963575035.1 Avahi laniger | reverse complement strand
CAGAGTCCTTATGAACAGGATTAGCTTGATTATAAAAGAAGCTCCAGAGAGCTTCCTTGCCCTTCTGCATTGTGAAAACACGAACAGAAGGCACCTTCCATGAGGAAGTAGGCTTTTCCACACACTGAATGTGCTAGTGCCTTGATTTGGACTTTTCAGCCCCTAGAACTGTAAGAAATAAATTTCTTTTGTGCATAAACTACCCAGGCTATGGTATTTTGTTATAGCAGCAAAAAGGACTAATAAATCTATTTTTTGCCAGAAAATAGGCATGTGGCTTGAAGTGAATCAAGCCAAAGAAGAAACAACTTTTATTTACAGCTTGTAGGGATTCATATTCTCCCTCTCTCTCTCTCTCTCTCTCTCTCTCTCTCTCTCTCTCTTACTCTGGGCATGAAAAGGAGCTACACATTATCGTGAAGGAGGTTACAGTGCCAACAAAGAGATGACAGGGACTAACTGGAAAAAATTGCACAAAGTCTTGACAACACTAACACTGATACTAACTCTCTAGCTAGACTTGCTATCACATGAAATACATTACTTGGGTCATTTGAGTTAGATTATGATTCCTTATAATAGGAAGTATCTATTTGATATTCCCATTCAGGATATACCCTCTCCCACTTGGAAGAGATCCATTTGCAGTTTATCATCCTGGATGTAACTTCTTTACTCATCTGTATTTTCTGAGTGGCTGTTAGAGTTATTTGGGTTAACAAACCCTGAGGTGTAGAAATTAAAGTATTAACTTTCAAATAATGCTCATCAAAGGATGTCATGTTCATGCCTGTGTGAGGGGAGAGATAATTATTTTGATTACATACCTTCTAATATATATATCCAGAAAGCAAATATTTGATATTATAGATTAAATACAGATTATAAATTTTAGTAGTCAAAAATAAAAGAATGCCTTTGTGATAATGGTGTAGTTTAATGTGTATGACTGAAAAATGATTCTTCTCCCACACATCTTTCAGCACTATGGATTTCCTCAAAAATAAATTTGAAAACACTGGAAAATATGAATAAAATTTGGCTTCTTATATTTTAAATTGTATTACATTATTATATTATAATTGCACTATAAATTATTTCTAGAAAGTTGATGTTTAAACATTTAATATAAGATGTTTCCAAGAAAGTTACTTTGGACAAGGGAATGAATGCACTTTTTATTGTGAAACTATGAAGCTGTTTGATTAAATAATAATCAGAAATTGAGTAATTATCAATAAAACCCATTTATAGTTCTTGAAACAGCACAAAGGAAAATGCTTATATTACTATTTTCTCTAAAACAAGAGAGAAAACTAAATGCATTCAATTTCATCCAAAGTTTCTATCTTTTATTAATAATCATTAATAAACCAGTTAAAAAGAATGAAGACAAAAATACATCCATTTATTTTTAGCTCATTAGAAATTGTGGATTATTTAAAAGCTTTTCCTTGTCTCTCCTTAATATTAAAGTATGATTCTATACACATAAAGCCCAGAGATAGAACATGTTGACAATGTATGCACGCACGCATGTTAGCGCCTAAGGAACTGTGCTACTTCTCCCCATAATTTTTATCTAATGAAAAATCCTTGAAAAATTATTGTATATGGAGGTTATACATTCTATTTAATATTTATTTCATGTTTACTAATTGACTAATATAGCATAATGCCACAAAAACTATTAAATGGCACAGTTTAAAGTAATTTATCTTCTCAAATGAATTACCTTTCTGGAGAAAAGCAGAAAATTACTTATGAACAGGTAAAGTTTTCCATTATAAGAGCCAAAGAAGTTCTGTTCTAGACACATCGTGCTACAGATACAATATTAATCAAGAAAAAGTTCAGTAGAATTGCTTTGTTTCAAGAATACCCTATAATTTTAATATTTTGAGAAATTATGTTCATGTATTATAATGAGAAAATGTGAAAATTTTATAGAAGGAAATTAAATGGGGATTTTGAATTTTTTCTTGATATTTTAAAGTGAGATCACTAGGAAAAAAGCATGAAAAATTATTAAATTTAACATATTCAAAAGTGTTTTTTGATTGTTTAGCTTCTCCAAGTGTTATTAAATATTGATATGCTATTCTAATTTTAATCAATTATATTTTCAAATAAATGTACATGCATATGGCTAAAGCTTGTTTCTATGAAAATAATATAGTCATATGACACATAATCTTGGTTTGGCTGTCATATAAGATTATAATGGAGCCGAAAAATTCCTATTCCTTAATGATGTAGTAGCTGCTGTAATGTTGTAGCACAATGTATTAATTATGTGTTTGTGATGATGTTGATGGAAGCAAACTTACTGCACTACCAGGCATATAAAAAAAGTATAGCACATATAATCATGAATAGTACATAATAGTATATAACGATAATATGAGACTATGTTACTGGTTTATGTATTGACTACACTAAATACTATACAGTTTAACAGCTTACTCCTTCTACTTATAAAACATAAATCTAACTATAAAACATCCTCAGGCAGGTCCTCGAGGAGGTATTCCAGAAGAAGGAATTGTTATCATAGGAGATGACAGCTCCATGTCTATTATTGCTTCTGAAAAACTTTTGGTGGAACAAAGTATGGAGACAGGAGACAATGATGTCAATGATCCTGATTTTGTGTAGGCCAAGCTTCGCATATGTTTTTGTGTTTTAGTTTTTTAAAAATATTTAAAATTTTAAAAAATTAGAAAAAGGGAGTAACTATGTCTAACTTAGAAATTGAGGCATATATTTTTTCAAAGTAATCAACTATTAAGTAGCAAGGTCAGAATTTGAATCAGGTATCTGGGTCTGGTACCTGTACTCCTGACTACTATGCACTGCTGTCTAACAATATGCCAAATAAAATACAAGTGAACTTTAAAAAAAAAGAAAGAAAAAGGATTTACAGAAAATATTTTCCACAGCTGTACAATGTATTTGTGTTTATGGCCAAGTTTTATTATGAAAGACAAAAAGTTAAAAAATAAAAGTTTATAAAGTAAAAAAGTTACAGAAAGCTAAGGTTAATTTATTGTTGAAGAAAGAAAACTATTTTCATAAATTTAATGTCGCCTATGTATAAAGTATTTATAAAGTCTACAACAGTGTACAGTAATGTCTTAAATCTTCACATTCACTCCCACTCATACACTGATTCATCCAGACCAAATTCCATACTGCAATCTCTATTCATGATAAGTGCCTAATACAGTTTGATCATTTTTATCTGTTATACTATATTTTTACTGTACCATTTCTATGATTAAATATATATAGATATAAAAATACCATTTCACTGCAGTTGCATATAGTATTCAGTACAATAACATACTGTATAGGTTTATAGTCTAAGAGCAGTTGGCTACACCATATAGCTTTGGTATGTGGGCTACCGTCTAACTTTGTGTAAGTACGCTCTATGATGTTGATAAAATGACAAAGTTGCCTAATGATGCATTTGTCAGAACATATCCCCTATCATTAAGTAACACATGACTATATTGAAATTAGTGAAGTCATGATGCAGAAAATGTACTTAGCCTAAGAACTCAATGTTGCAACTTATCTTATATTTTTTACATTTCAGAAATTTTTATTAAAAGATACTTTTATTGAACAAGTTAATATTTTTACAGATGAAGAAATCATTAAATGTAAGTAGACATAGTACTTTTCAGGGGAACAAAAGTTGTGTTAATATTACTAATTAAACTTGTCTGTTAAATCATTTATTAATGGGAAATATTTTAAGGACTATTTGACTGCTTTAGCAATATTTATTGTGACTGAGGACTATTCAAAATAATGAATTATATGAAATGCTTTATAACAGAAAAATTAAGAATTATTTACAATCTTTAAAGCAAAACTAAATATAATTAAATATATACAATATCTACCTATATATCCACATATCTGCCTATCTAGCCTTCTATATATGCTTTTATATGTGTTAGTAAAAAACTGATTTACAGTGGTATCCTTGGGGGATAGGGATTGGGATATGAGATTAAAGGATATTGCTTTGCACTGTCCATTTTTTGTACTCTTTGAAATCTTATGATTTACATAAAATTATTTTTAATTTCATAAATAAGATGTCAAATAAACTTACTTAACATATTATGGAAGTTGATATTTTAAAAATAAAGTTTTTTATTCAAATATTTCAAATAGATGAATTATGAATAACATAATCATTAAAGCCATTAGCAAAAAAAATTGATTTGGAAATGAAGACATAAATTGATAGTCCAGACTATTCACTATATTGATATTTGGCATAAAGAAATTTTTATGATTAGAAAATAAATTCATTGTTTATTTTAATTCACAAACATTGTGTGTTAAGCATCAAATCAGTAAAACTCAAATTTTGTTTTTGAAAAAGACTAATTATGTCACCATTTTTATTTTATATTGGAAAAATACTCTGGTTATTACACCACCAGATCAGTGTCTAAAGCAGATCAATTCTTTCTGAATATAAAGAAACACATTCTATGATTGCATATCTTATATACTTTAGGGATCTCTATCTTAAAAAGCAAACAAAAAATAAAACACAACAGCAAAAACAGTAACAATAACAAAATCAGTAGCTGCAACAATGCCAGGTATAAAACAACAGGATAAAACAAATATAACCTAGAAAACAGTATGTGAAGAATATGTGTTAAGAATACATAATAAATTGATTTTTTTCATGAAGTTGATTATAGTTGACTTGGTTCATATCAAAATAGCCCTTTCACAAAAGGGTAACACTGATCAGTGCTGCCAATATGGCCTTTATCCCCCATAGCCTTGAAAGAGCTTGTCAACGTGTGTCACTTTTTCTAAATGTTGATATGTGAATGAAAAGTTTTTGGTTGTTATAGGAGTTATAATTTTTTCTGAAAATCATATTTGGCACAGTTTGCTGGTTTACACAGAGTGTTTTCCAGTGATTTAAGTTGGAGTACAGCATAATGATTCAATGTAGACCATTATCCTACTAAAAATATATGCAGTTTTAATGTTATCACAGATGTTCTATAACAACTATGACTTCTGCTGTTAAAGATAGCTAATTTCTCTGACATACATTTAAGAGAACACAGTAATGTTCCTATTCTCAATTTACGAAAAAAGATAAACAGAGAGAGAGAGAGTAAGAGAAAGAAAGAAAGAAAGAAAGAAAGAAAGAAAGAAAGAAAGAAAGAAAAGAAAGGAAGGAAGAGGGAAAGAGAGAGAAAGAAAGATTGATTATTGCAAATAAAGGGTGGCATATCTGTGTTTCAAGTCTGGCAGCTGATAGAAATAAAAATAGAAAGTAGAAGATTATTTAGTAATTTAGTAAAAATTACCCTCCATTTATTATAAGTTTATTTCTGTGAGTTTCACAATAATGAAGGAGATTCCCCAGAATTAATCAGCTGGTAGACTTGATTTTCACCAAAATAAAAATCTTGAAAGGAAAGAAGATTAGGGATAGGGAGATAAATTACACAATTGAAAAAGTATTTTATTGGAGTATAACATTGTTTCATCTGAGGTAAGGTTATTGAGTTCATATAAAGGTTTAAGGAATTTGGCTTGGGATGAGGCCAATTTCTTTTACTGCTTTGGGAAACAACCTAAACCCCTTTATCAGTGCCTGGGAATATTCAAATCCCCAGCTTGGATTCAAGCCTGCTGGGGAAAACATGCACCATGTTACAGAGTGGTCAAGCACTGTGTTCCTTGGTCGTGACAGACAAAAATGTGGGGGAAACTTGGGAAGCTAACAAACATACACAAAGAAATAGGTGTGACTCATAACTACGTAGCTCAATGAAATCTTATAAAGTAAATTCACTCACAAAATCAGCAACTTTGTCATAAATCAGGTAAACATGTTTGGATTTGTTTCTTAAATTTCAATTTTACTATATTAGCCTATTTCAGCCAATGGCATAATGTCTTTTTTTATCAGAATAAATGTTCATATTTATTACTGTATTTCCACTAATTTATTCTTCATTAATATAGTCTTGATTATTACTGACCTTTGAATTTCCATAAAGAAACTACTGTTCAATTTCCACAAATAAGCTATTGGGATTTGGTTGAGATAGCAATGAATGAGTAAATAAATTTGAGTTTAACTAACGTTTTTACAATGTTTAGTCTTCCAACCATGAATTCGAGATAACTTTCCATTTATTTAATTCTTCTTTAATGATTTTTTGGGTGTTTTGTTTTTTTGCTTTTTGTGGAGACAAAGTCTCACTCTGTTGCCCCAGCTAGAGTGGTGTCATCATAGCTCACTGCAACCTAAACTCCAGGGATCATCCTGTCTCAGCCTCCCAAGTAGCTGAAACTACTGGTCCATGTCACCAGGCCCAGCTAATTTTTTCTATTTTTAATAAATACGAGGTCTCACTCCTGCTCAGGCTGGTCTTGAATCCCTGAGCTTGAGTGATCCTCTTGCTTCAGCTTCCCAGAGTGCTAGGATTACAGGCGTGAGCCACAAGGCTTGGCCGAGTCTTCTTTAATTTTGCATAATATTTTATTCTCCACCATGCAAAGGTCTTGTAACCCTTTCAGTAGATCTATATTTGATTTATTAAATTATATTCTATAATATAGTTTATAAAGTTAATTTTTTATTTGAATTGTTGATTACATATTCACCAGCAGTATGTGTGCGTAAATATTTTTTACGTATATATATTTATATATATATATGTATATACATGATGTGGCATTATTTATGTTTCCTGGTTCTTTTCTTGTTACAGTTTCACTAACAAGAAAAGTTTCTGTATTTTTCTAGAAATGTATCCATTTTATCAAACTATTACATTTCATCATGCAAAATGTTTTAACATGTTTTAATATTCTTTTAATGGATGTACAATTTCTACTATTGTCACTATCATTCTGCATTTATGCTTGATCTCCCTTCCACTTTTTATTGTTTTTTTATAGTTATATCAATTATTTAATGATATAAAAAACCTAATTTTAGTTTTGATATTATTCTAGTTTTAAAATGTTTCTCTATTTAATAATATTATTTTTTTAATTTTCTTCCTTATACTTTTTCCTGGTTTCAGGGTTTAGCTGCCTCTTATTTCAAGTTTTTTATTAATAAATGCATATGCATTATGTATACACATGACTGTGTACATATAGGCCAATATTTTTTTTCAAATATACTACGCAAATTTTCATTCATTATAATAAGAGTAGTATAGGGACACCAACATAAAAGCACCCTTAGCAAATAAATCATTGTCGTTATTTTCAAAAGGGGTTAATTTTGTATTCAAAATATATTTTATTTTATTATCAATTCCTTCATAACTAGAGATTTGTGCATATATATAGAGATATATTTAGGCAGTCAAAGTAAATGGAATAAAAATTAATAATCTTAACATACATAAGTAAAAATCATATAAGGGTACAGTGTTAAAGAAATGCCTTTAAATATCAAAAAAAAGATAATCTCATTCTTCTCAGTTACTCTGTGACACAATGAATCCTGAATTCACCAAACTGCTAAATAGTAATATTAAAAATGCCATTTATTCCAATAATTGAAAAACTGATCATATTGCAGTTTAAATGCAAATAACTATGCTAAAAGCATATATTGTATTGATATTTCTATTAACAACTAAATCAATTGAATTCAAAATTGCAGTTAATCCAATGAAGAAATCAATTTTTTATAAATATATATAAAATTGATTGTAAGTATGTCTATATAACATAAGAAAAATACTTGGATTCATTATTTCAACCTATATCCATTATTATTCTTTGATTGCTATCAACACAATTTTAAATTTGGCATAATTAAAAATAATGTATTAGAGAAATATGGCATAGTGTAGCTAGAGAATGCAAGTTTAAAAAAGGATGGAAACCCAGCATCACAAGAGATGTAGATTCATGATCTAGTGTATGATATATGTGGGACAGCACTGTCTGCATATATCAGTCCCATCAGGAAGGAGTTCACCTTTATAATTCGTAGCTCGTAAGAGTGTGTTTTATGCTAAAGAGGTCAAATGACATAACTCAGATCCAAAGTCCACACTTGCCTAGAAAGGGTACATAAATACCCAAAATAAAGGAAAGGACATTTTCTAAAGTGAAACAAAAAGTTATTCTTATTGTAAAATAAGAAGGTGGAATAGATACTGGACTGGTGAGAACAGGGATTTTCAATGCAAATTTTTAAAAATGAGGAAGAGTTTACTTCAATTTTTCAGGCATTCATTTATTTTATATGAAGCCATACATGAAGCAATGCATTTTAAGTTTTGAAAAATAATAATACCCCTCCCAGAAGTTATTAAGTTGGTTTTCATTTTATTTTATTTTTTTTTAATTTCAGAATATTATGGGGGTATAAACATTTTGGTTATATATAGTGCCTTTGCCTGGTCCAAGCCAGAGCTACAAGTGTGCCCTTCCCCCATACAGTGCGCTTTGCTCTCATTAGTTGTGAGTTTACTCACCCCCACCACCCCCCTCCCACCTGACTGGCACCGATGAATATTACTTTCATGTGAGCACCTTAGTATTGGTCAGTTAGTATCAATTCGATGGCGAGTACACGTGGTGCTTGTCATTTCATTCTTGTGATACTTCACTTTGAAGGATGGGCTCAAGCTCTATTTAGGATAATACAAGAGGTGCTAAATCGCCATTGTTTTTAGTACTTGAGTAGTAGTCCAAGGTATACACATACCACATTTCATTAATTCACTCATGTATTGATGGACACTTGGGTTGTTTCCACATCTTTGCAATTTTGAATTGTGCTGCCATAACCATTCGAATTCAGATGTCTTTATTATAGAATGTCTTCTTTTGCTTTGGGTAGATGCCTAGTAGTGGGATTTCTGGATCAAATGGTATTTCTATTTTTAGCTCTTTGAGATATCTCCAAATTACTTTCTACAGAGGTTGTATTAATTTTCAGTCACACCAGCAGAGTACAAGTGTTCCTATCTCTCCACATCCACGTCAGCATTTGTTGTTTGGGGACTTTTTATAAAGGTCATTCTCAATGGAGTTAGGTGAGCTAGTTAGTTTTTTGTTGTTGTTGCTTTGAAATAAAAAAATTGGTTCCAGAAGGTGCTCTAAAATAAAAAATATGAGCTTATTACATACCAATTTTTCAAGAAAATAAAATTATTTCATTATTATTGTTTATTCAGCCACAGAAATATTGACAAATTACTCTCAAAGTGTATGGAAACAAAAATAAATGAATATTAAAAGATAACATTTAATTTCCCCTAAATGGTTATTCCAAAGCTATGCTGGATGATTAAGACACTATTATATTACTGCAAATCAGATTAAAAGACACATATATATACAAAATTGATAATTTTAATGTCGAATTTTGTACATTTGTCTATTATCTTGGACTGCATTTGTGTATATCAGATATTTAAAATCTGAGTAAAGAAGAGCCAAGCGTCATGCAATACAGAATGATTAGCATACATTTAATGAAATTAAATCCAAAATTTATCTGGAATTCAGTAGAACCAGATATTATGTAAATAATCACAAATATCTCAAAAGTATGTGCAAATTGTATATTTTAAAAGTTTATGGCATAAAAGTCAATGTAATATGTTTGTGATATTTTTTTTTTTCTTAAAATGGATCAGTAGCCTGCACTGAAAAATTGATTCAGAATCCTAGGAACTGAAGTATGATTGATGCTTGGATTTCTATATATTTCTGAAAGATTATTTGACAGTTTTCCATTTTTTATGCCACTTTGACCTGAACATCATGTCCTTTGAAATACGCATTTATGATATGAGTTCTTTGAAGCTAATAGAATTCTCAGAATTATTCTTTCCCTGATGGACAAATGTGCCAAACAATGCTATTTCAAAGACGTCACTTACAGTGAGACAAGGTGTGTGATGGTTAGTACGTGACCTCCAGGAATGCCAGAAATGGTTTATAGATGAGTTTGTCTTATTTTCCAGGTCATTTTGACATGTGCATCATTTCATCTTGGTCTGACCAACAGGTCTCCATGTCAACCGCACTTGGAGTATAAAGTGTGTTGCCTCTGAATCTGTATTTCTTATGCCTTAGTCTATGATTTCAGGTCCTGCTTCTTTGATACTTTATTTGAAATACTAGGCAAGTAGAAACACAAAAAGAGGCAAAATACATAAAATAAGAAAAGATAAAATGTTACAGAGCCATCTCTATGACTTCCATCAGTTAGTGTTTCTCTTATTTTTAACTTAAATTATTCTGTAGTGAAAAATAAATAAAATAAGAAAGTAAATGAGAAAAAAAGATAAATATAATAATGGATGTAGAAAATATAAACTATAGACATAGTTTGAGGAACATGGTATAAAAGGATTAGGCATTTTGCTTTGGAGAAATGAATAGTCTTTTAAAAAATAAAAATAAACATGCTTAGGCAAGAATAAATGGTTGAAATCTAGTAAAAATCCTAAGATAATGTTTCTCCTTTCTATAGTACTCATTAAAATGCTCTTTAAAATAGGGTTTTCATGTGGATTTCAAGCTTTAGTTTTGATTGGTGTAGCTCACTATTCCACGAACTACGGACAATGAGTCAAAATTGGCCCATAACCTATTTAGATAAATAAAGTTTTATTAGAACTAAGACTTGCTATTTATATGTATATTGTCTATGACTATTTCTATGCCAAAATGTCAGAGGACTATTCCTCTTAGTGTCCATATGGCCCAGGAAGACTAACATATTTACTATCTGGCTCTTAACAGAATATGTTTCCAATTCTTGGCCTAGTTGATGATTCATTTCTGAAACGCCTGCATGTCAGCTATTTTTGAACTGCTATATAGTACAAAATACTAGAAATGTGAATTTTTGTGTCAATGAGACTGCTTGAATTTGCAATAGTTGAAATTATATGCTATCATTTGAAAATTACAAAAAAAAATTTTTAAAGGAGATTTGAAAGTTTTATGAATTATATGTGATAGGCTCAGAGAGACATACGATTAAGCCCCAGAAGCATACCAGGTTTTGAAGTGTGTGTGATTTTTTTAGTACCAATTGATTACATATTCAAAATGCTTCGTATCAGAATAATTTTCATAGATTCTTTAAGAACAAGGGCAAGAAATATGTCATCAAATTCACTTTTAATTAAAGGCTGGTGTTATATCTGCAAAGTCCACATAAAATACAGAATTAATGAAAATATCATATAATTGAAATTTATTAAAAGTAAATCTGAATGAAATTATTTAAAGGCCAAATTTTTCTCAAAAAATTATCTTTTAAAATATAAAAGAGAAGATAATTAATATAAAATTTTACTTTTAATCTATAATTTAATATAATATTCAAATGACTTTTAAGAGATAATTAAACCAGACTCTATTCAATAAAGGTTAAGACATTCAAATGTTCTATTCAATATTTTAGATGGAGACATAACAAAACATTCAATTCAAATCTTGTGTTTTCCTTTTCGTATGTAAGATATTATCTTAAATTCCCTAAAATAGTTTCATATATAATACATTTCTTTTTTTAAAAGATGCTGTGGAAAATATGTCTTTGTTTCCATAATATTTGTATTTTGGACAATATTTTCCAATCATATTGTTTCAACTAAAATATGCATAATATTTTAGTAAATCCAATAATGTTTTTTCTATCATAAATGACTTAAATTTAGCACATGTTTTAGGATCCTCAACTTAAATTTGGAAAAAGTGTATTTAATTTTAACCAAATAATCACCATGAGTCAATCAGCTCAGAATTATTGGCTGAAAGTGAGAGAAAATCTAGTTTAAGTTGATAGTATTATGAATGTATTGGTTCACATGAACTGATGCAGTTTTGGATTCTAGGCCAGGTACAGATACAGGGACCCCAACAGGGGATATCCTCTCCTGCCCTAACCTTTTATTTTTCCTCTGGCTTTATTCATAGATAGGATATCTTCTTTTAGACAACAGCATCTGCATTTACAGCAAAAGATACTGACTTTTTTAGTATCACAGGCCCATCCATGAAGTACAGCCAGGGAGAAGAAGCCGTAGGTATAAATTACCCTGTTTAATCCTGAGCTGAAATACAGCTACTGAAAGAAAATAAAAGGTGTTTATTATAACTTAAACAATGAATGTTGGAGAGGCAAAGTGTTACTGTTCATTCAATAACACTTTAATTTATTACTTCAAAATTAAAGGGAAAATAGGAAACTGCAATTTTACCCTAATATACAAGTATCATATGTCTTTTTCTTTAAAATGTGATAGTTATAATATGGCAACTGAAAAACATATGGATTATTATTACCTTTGGGGCTGTTCCTAGAGAAAGTGTTAGTGAAAGAAAAAGTAGGTAAGTAGTTAATAAGGTATTGCAATATGAATATAGAAGTAAACGATTTAGTCTACTGAATGACAGTGGAAAATTAATTATATCACAATGATGTATGAGAACTAATAATTTTTGATTCTGAAAAATATTAATAAGTCAAAATCATTACACACTTTTACCAACAATTCTTAAGAGCAAGCAAATCTCAATTGTGGAATTATCAAGAACTAAGGTGAAAAGAAGGAAAATGAAAGTAAGAAAAAGTCATAATGGCATATGTACATTTTTTAAGCTTTATTGAAGCACACTTGATTCATAAAATCTGTATATATTTAAGGTGTAGAACATAATATTTTGATAAAAATATATATTATAAATTGATTACTGTACCCAAGCTAATTAACATCTCTATCACCTCGCATAGTTATGATTTTTTTGGTGGTTAGAACATTTAAGAATAACTCTTACCAAATTTCAAGTATAAAATACAGTCTTACTAGCTATAGTCACTGCTGAAGTCTGTTTTTTGTTGTTCATAACCGAATATCCCAAACTGGGTAATTTACAAAGAACAGTGATTTGTTTAGTTCATGGTTCTTCCAGATTCCACAAAAAATTGAGATCATGTAGTATTTGTCTTTTGGTGTCAGGTTTATTTCAGCTAACAAACCGTGCTCAAGCTCATCCACATAGTTGCAAATTGCAAGATTCCCTTCTTTTTTAAGGTTGAATAGCATTTCATTGTATATATATTTTTTCTTTATGCGTCCATGTCGTGGTCCCCAACCCCTGGGCTGGGGACCGCACCCGTGCATGGCAAGCCAGGAGCCTGGCTGCACAGCAGGAGGCCATGGTGGGCCAGCAAACAAAGCCCCACCTGCACCCACAGCCGCTCACCATGTCTGGCATCACCACCCAAGCCCTGCCCCACATTAGATCAGCAGCGACATCAGACCCTCGTAGGAGTGAGAACCCCACTGCAAAGTGTGCGTGTGAGGGATCCAGCTGTGCTCTCCCCATGAGAATCCCGTTGATCTGAGATGGCTCCCAGTGGCAACGCCCCCAGCTCCCGCAAAACTGTCTTCCAGGAACGGGTCCCTGGTATCAAAAAGGTTGGGGACCGCCGGTTATAGTATTTTCTGCTGTCAATCAGTTCTTATTTGCGTATATTAAAATTTATCATTTTCAGGCTTCTAGGTGTCACCTATTTTCATAGTTTGAGATACATTTTGTTCTTGCACTTTGTAAGACAGATTTCTGGTATTTTCTTCTAGTACCTTAATGCTTTGATTCTTTTACAGTTCCATATTTGCTCTTTTACTTAGGATGTAGAAAAAAAGCAAAAGTATATCGCATCCACCCAAACTATTAGAAAAAAACCATTTATATATAAAATTATGTTTTGAGCCAACTGTAATGCCGATAGCTCAAGACAATCAGATGAACTAAATCTGAAAGAGTGACATGCCCCTCTAAGAACAGACAAGACTTAGGAGAATAAAGTTGCTGCCAAATAGTCAGGTGGGAGGAAAATTACTGGAGCACGGATGAACACATGGGAAATTTTAGCAGAGACATGAATACTATGAAAAAGTGACAAATGAAAAGGAGAAAAATAAAAAAAAAATCAAAATGAAGACTATTTTTGATGGGCTTAACAAAGAACTGAAAACAATCAAAGAAAGAATCCGTGCAAGTAATGACAAATCAGTAGAAATTACTTAAATTAAACAGAGATAAAAAATGAAAAAAAAAATCTTAGATCATTGAAGATCTGTTGAACAATATCAAACGGTGTAGCATGTATACATTTAGACCGTCACAATCAAATAAAGAACAGAATAGAAGCCTAGAAGCATTTCCTTTTGCCTCATTGAAATGTTACCTCATCACCTATAAATCTTCAAATGTGTTTGCATGTGTCTCCATGCTTTGTTCTTTCACTTATCTGTTTATTCATGTTTAGTGTCCCATTTCTTCAATGATTGATAATTTATAATATGTTTAATATCTGATAGGATTGTCACTTACTTCTATTCTTTTGCATTACTTAGCTTTATTTTGATTTTAAATTATTTTCCTTATAAAATTTAGGGTAAATTTATCTAGTTTTAAGAAAACATATAACATTTATTCATTGCAATATTATTTTCATACATTAACTTAAGGAGACGATTCATTTCACATAGAAACTTGCTTTTCCGCAAATGTTATGTCTTCTCATTTTTAAAGACTATTTTAGTGTATTTTTGTAGTGTTTTAAAGCAGCAGTCCCCAAGCTTTTTGGTACCAGGGACCGGTTTCATTGAAGACAATTTTTCCATGGATTGTGGGGAGGTGGAGCTTAGGTGGTGATGCAAGGGATGAGGAGCAGCTGCTATAAATACAGATGAAGCTTCACTGTCTTGCCTGCCACTCACTTCCTGCTGCACAGACCTTCCCTCACCTTTCTAAGTTTGAGAGAAGACAATTTTTTTTATGGAGAGTAGGCTCAGAACAGAGGCTTAGGAGCAGAGAAAGCGAACGAAAAACGGTGAAAATAAGAAAACGACACCAAAGAAGATAGAACATGTGAAATAATTAAACAAAAAGAAACAACAGAACACCCTCCCATTCGCCCAAAAAGTAAATGCAAAGCCAAATTCTCAACATAAAAAGAAATTTAATATCTAATTCTAACAAAGGCAATTTTTCCTCCAAAACATCAGATTATGACTTTAGCACAGATTAATTTTTTAAATGTTTATATTGAAATTATTCAAGTAGCCAATGTAGAATTAATAGTTACTCACATAGTAATCACATAGATTAAACAATTATTAATATGTTGTCATGCTTGTGTGTATCCACATATGTATCTATAATATATATACATTTACACACAGGCATCTATACATGTGCTTTAGCATGTATTTGTGTGTATGTATGCGTGCGCATATTTGTTGAATTATCTGCAGAAAAGCATTGCAGACACAATGACTCTTCACTCCTAGATACTTTAGCATACATTTCATAACGATGAGAAATTTCTCCTACATAAATACAACACTTTTATCAAATCTAAGAAAAGTAATAACCCCCCACTATCTAACATCTTAATCATGTTCAGATTCCCCAAATTTTTCTCAAAATGTGTTATAAATCTTTTTTAATCAAACATTTAATCAAGTCCCTCAGGTTGTCCATCCCCCAGATGGTGTGCACCGCACCCATCAGGTGTGTATATACCCATCTCTTCCTCCCCCCTCCCATCTGCCTGACACCTGATGAATGTTATTACTATAGGTGCATTTAAGTGTTGAGTAGTTAATACCAATTTAATGGTGAGTACAGGTGGTGTTTGTTTTTCCATTTTTGTCATACTTCACTTAGTAGAATGGGTTGCAGATGTATCCGAGTATGTTATCACAGGTTCGAGAATTGTTGGAGGATAACAGGAAGTCAACTTTCAAATCGGAGTTATCCTGTAAAGTCTAGAATAAATGATTTTTGTAAGTTAAAAAAAAAAGAGTCTGATGTTAAAAAAAAAAAAGTCCCTCAGCTTACTTTAGGTATTATATCTTTTTAACCCTTTTAATCTAGAAGCATCACTACTTCCCACTTTTTAAAGTATAGCATTGACTTTCTGATGAAACTAGACGTGCGCTTATAAAATGTCTCATCTACTGAATCTCCTATAGAGTGGAACATATAGCTAAAGACTTAATTAAATCCAGGTAAAATATTTTTTCAGTACTACTAAGTGATTAATTAGTATTGAATCACATCAGAAAACATATAGGTGAGATTCACCCACAATTATTTATGCTAAGTTTGATCTCATATGCAATTTTTAACTCATCTATTGGGTGGTAATGTGACACTATGGGAATAATCTATTTTCTATATTATTTATCTAGTATTTTTGGCACTTGTTGCTATCCCTTCCCAGAATATATATCTACTGAAGACTGCAAAAGAATGACTTGCTAATTTTATCCCTCCTTCCACATTTATTATATGGTATTCTTCTATAAAACAGAGCTTTACCTCATCAATTGGGATGACAAACATTTCTCATGAAATGAAAGAGTATTTGCTTTCTCTCTAATAACAGCATTCACTTTTTTAATGTAAATGTCAGATATTGCCTTCATTTATTGTATTTCAGGTAATTGTATATTCACTTTTTTGAAAATACTGCCTACATTTTCTAATACAAAACAAACCCCTAGAAATAGTTTCTCTAATGAAAAGAAATATCCGGCTTAAATGGTGGGAAAGTATAACGCCACTGTACTGCAGTCATTTCTGCATTTCCCACATTTCTTAAAAACCTATCTTGTCTGATAACACACAATATAAAGAGCAGGTATGAAAAACAGTTATTTACGTATATTTCTAAAGGGTTATTGTGAATTTCCTCTTGGCATTGGATAACTAATCATATGCACAGTTGCAGTAGTGGGATATGCGTATGTTTGTTGTTTCATACCATTGTATATATTTTGAATGTTACTTCCATATTACTGAGTGCTATTGTAGCTATTCAGTTAAATTTCCATCAGACCAGAAAACTGGATCAATTTTCAGATTAAAAAATTGGTATATAGTCATCTAAAGTAGTTACAAAACTGTAAACTCATACTTGTTTGAATAGCACAAAGGATTTGTAAATTTTTTTTTATTCAGTGTTTGAAATCAATTAAGATCATTAATTTTGTTGTTGAGATTGTCTTGAATTTAGTGATGGGGAGCCTATATCTATTTGTTTCACCTCTATTCATTTTAAACACTTCTTTTCTTTTATGATACAAGACGGTCCAAAGTTACTCTGTAGTTCTCCTCCTCCAGCCATGTTTTCCGAGAAGCCTTGGATAATTTTTATTGGGGTTTGACATTAAAAAATCAGAATACAGGCACTTGGAGTGTTGATTTCAACTGGAGCATCATTGTTTTTAGGATTTTTTTTTTTCAGAATATTTTGGGGATACAAACATTTTGGTGACATATAATGCCTTAGCCTCGCCCAAGCCAGAGTTGCAAGTGTGCCCTTCCCTATACAGTACACTCCGCATCCATTAGTTGTGAATTTACCCACTCCCACCAACCCCTCCTACTTGACCAGCACCCAGTGAATATTACTACCATGTGAGCACCAAAGTGTTGATCAGTTAGTACCAATTTAATGGTGAGTACATATGGTGCTTGTTTTTCCATTCTTGTGGTACCTCACTTTGAAAGATGGGCTCAAGCTCTATCCAAGATAATATAAGAGGTGCTAGATCACCCTTGTTTTTTATAGTTGAGTAGCATTCCATGGTGTATATATATATATATATATATCACGTTTTATTAATCCACTCATGAATTGATGGGCACTTGGGTTGTTTCCACATCTTTGCTATTGTGAATTGTGCTGTCCTAAACATTCGAGTGCAGATGTTATTATTGCAGAATGTCTTTTTTTTTCTTTGGGTAGATATCTAGTAGTGGGATTGCTGGAGCAAATGCTACTTCTATTTTTAGCTCTTTGAGATATCTCCAAATTACTTTTCACAGGAGTTGTACTAATTTGCAGTCCCACCAACAATGTAAGAGTGTTACAATCTTTCCCACATCCACACCAGCATTTGTTGTTTTGAAATTTTTTGATAAAGGCCATTCTCACTGGAGTTAGGTGATATCTCATTGTGGTTTTGATTTGAATTTCCCTAATGATCAGAGTTGTTGAGAACTTTTTATTATATTTTCTGGCCATTATTCTGTCTTCTTTTAAAAATTTTGGTTCATGTCGTGAAGAGAGTTAAGATGATATTTTTTTCCAATTTTTACTGTGATAAAATGCATATATAACTTACCATTTTCAATTTTAAGTGAACAGATCAATGGTATTAACACATTCATAATGTTTTGCAACCATATCATCATCCATTTCCATAATTCTTTTCATCGTGTAAAACTGAAACACTATATCCATTAAACAATATTCCCATTTCCCCTTACTCCCAGACCCTGGCATTCACTATTTTACTTTCTGGTTCCATTATTTTGACTACTGTTAAGTACCTCATACAAGTGAAATCATGCAGTATTTGTTTTTTTGTGACTGGCTTATATCCCTTAGTATAATGTTCTTAAGATTTATCCATATTGTGGCACATGTCAGAATTTCCTTCCTTTTTAAGACTGAATGATATTTCATTGTATTCATATACCACATTTTGCTAATCCATTACCCATCAAAGGACACTTACCTTGATTCCACATTTTTGCTGTTATGAATAGCACTGCTATGAAAATGACTGCACTAATAACTATTTCAGCCCCGCTTTCAATTGCTTTAGTTGTGTATCCAGAAGGAAAATTGCTGGATCATATGGCAATTCTATTTTTAAATTCTGAGACTGTCTCGTTCTTTTTTACTCAACAGCTGCACCATTGCACATTCCCGCCAACAGTGAACAAGAGTTCCAATTTCTTTACATCCTTTTGAACACTTGTGATTTCCTGTTGGTTTTGTTATCATTTTAATAGTAACCATCCTAATGTTTGTACAGTGGAATCTTTGTTTTTTGGCATAAGACACTTCAAAGTAATATACTTCCCTCTGCTCCAACCTCGTTTTCTGAGAAGCCTTGGAATCTTTATAGTTTTAATTTGTATTTCCCTAAAGATTAGTGATGTTGAGCATCTTTTAACGTGCTTATTGGTCAATTGAAAATCTTTTTCAAGATTCCTATGGCTTGAATGTTTGAGTCCTCCCCAAATTCATATGTTGAAACCTAAATCTCCCCAAGGTAATATTAAGAGATGGAGCCTTTGGGAGATGATTAGATCATGAGCACAGAACCCTTATGAACAAGATTAGTGCTCTAACAAAAGAGGTTTCTGAAAGCTCCCTTTCCCCCTATTGACTATGTGAGGAGGCAGCTAGAAGTCATCATCTATGCGGAATGAAAGTCACCACACTTTGAATCTTCTGGTGACTTGATCTGAGAATTTCCAGACTCCAACTATAAAAAATAATTGTTTGCTGCTTATAAGTTACCCAATTTATGGTGGTTTTGTTCTAGCAACTCAAATAGACTAAGGCATAGTCTTTTGCCCACATTTTTTTTTTTAATTTCAGCACATTACTGGGGTACAAATGTTTAGGTTACATATTTTGCCTTTGCCCCACCTGAGTCAAAGCTTGAAGTGTGTCCATCCCCCAGATGGTGTGCACTTGCATTGTTTGACTTTATGTTGCTGAGTGTTAGTTGTCTATATATTCTGAATATTAATCCCATAGCAGATATATGATTTAATCATTTTTTCCATTTTGTGGATTGCCTTTTTACTCTGCTGTTAGTGTCTTTCAATGCAAAAAATGTTTAAATGATCATGAAATGCAATTTGTCTTTGTTGTTGTTGTTGCCTATGCCTTTAGTGTCATATCCAGGAAATCACTGCAAAATCCAATGTGAAGCTTTTTCTCTGTTTTATTTTAAGAGTTTTATAGTGCTGAATTTTACATTTAGGCTGTTCATCCATTTTGAGTTAATTTTTGTATGTAGTATTAGGTAAGGGTCCAACTTTCTTCTTTTTTATGTGGATATCCAGTTTTCCCAGCACCATTTGTGAAAAGATTAGCTTTTCATCATTGAATAGTCTTGGCATTCTTGCCAAAAATTATTTAAACATATATGCCAGGGGTTACTGCTGGGCTCTCTATTTTTATTCCATTGCTCTGTATGTCTGCTTTTATGCAAGCACCATGCTATTTTGAATCAAGGTTTTTTACCCCTTTTTAAGATTGTTTTGGTGATTAAGGGTCAAATAAGATTTGATATAGATTTTAGCATGGGTTTTCTATTTCTTTCAAAATGATGATGGGGATTTTGATAGGGATTGTATTAAATCTACAGATTGCTTTGGGTATTATTGAAATCTTAACAATGTTAAACCTTCTTATCCATGAACATATGAAAAGTTTCCATTTAATTATGTCTTCTTTAATTTCCTTTTTTTCTTTTTTTTTTCTTTTTTTTTTTTCTTTTTTTTTTTTTTTCCGAGACAAGTTCTCACTCTGTTGCCCTGGCTAGAGAGCAGTGGTGTCATCATAACTGACTGCAACTTCAAGCTTCTGAGTTCTCACGGTCCTCCTGCTTCAGCCTCCTGCGTAACTGACACTACAGGTACACGTCACCACATCCAGCGAATTTTTCCATTTTTTGTAGAGACAGAGTCTGGCTTTTCTTGGGCTGATCTCAAACTCCTGACCTCAAGCAATCCTCCCACCTCAGCCTCCCAAAGAGCTAGGATTATAGGCATGAGTCACCATGCTCAGACTGCATTAATTTTTTTTAGCAATGTTTTATAGTTTTCATAGTACAAGACTTTCACCTTCTGGGTTAAGTTAATTTCTAAGTATTTTATTCTTTTGATGTTATTGAAATATAATTGTTTTCATAATTTTTTAAGTTTTTATTCTTACTGTAATAAAAATGCAACCAATATTTGCATGTTGATTTTGTTGTCTGCTACTTTGCTGAGTTTATTAGTTCAATTTTGTGTGTGTGTGTGGAAATTTTAGGGATTTCTAAGTATAATTTTACTCCCTTTAGAATTTAGACAACTTTATTTATTTATTTACTTATTTATTTATTTTTTGCATAATTGCTCTGGCCAGAATTTCCAATACTATGTTGAATAGAAGTGGTGAAAGCAAGAATCTTTGTTGTGTTTTTGATCACCATTTTAATTCTCATCATTTAGTGCGATATTTACTGTAATTTTTTCAGATGTGCCTTTTATCAAGTTGGTGTAATTTCCTTTAATTTCTAGTTTGTTGAGTATTTTTATCATGAAAAAAATACTGAATTTTGCTAAATAATATTTATGGATCAAATGAGAGACTAATGGTTTTTCCACTTTCATTCTACTTCACTTGGAAGAATGGGCTCCAGCTCCATCTAGGATAATGCAATAGGTAGTTCATCATTTTCTTTAATGGCTGAATAGTACTCCATGGTATGAATATACCATATTTTGTTAATCTACTCGTGTATTGATGGGCACTTGTGTTGTTTGCACATCTTTGCAATTGTGAATTGTGCTGCTATAAACATTCTAGTGCAGATGTCTTTTTTTTTATAGAATGTCTTTTTTTTCCTTTGGGTAGATATTCAGTAATGGGATTGCTGTATCAAATGGTAATTTTACTTTTAGTTCTTTGAGGTATCTCCATACTACTTTCCATAGAAGTTGTACTAGTTTACAGTCCCACCAGCAGTGTGTGAGTGTTCCCCTCTCTCAGCATCCATTGTTTTATTGTTTTGGGACTTTTAAAGGTCATTCTCTCTGGAGTTAAGTGATATCTCATGTGGTTTTGATTTACATTTCTCTGATGATTAGAGATGCCAAGCATTTTTTTATGTTTCTTGGCCATGAGCCTGTCTTCTTTTGAAAAGTTTCTGGTCGTATCTTTTGTCTGCTTTTTTATGAGATTGTTTGATTTTTTTCTTGATGATTCTCCAGAGTTCCATATAGATTCTAGTTATCAGCCCTTTATTGGATGTATAGCATGCAAATATTTTCTCCCATTCTGTAAGTTGTCTATTCACTTTCTTGATAGTTTTTTTGGCTTACAGAAGCTTTTTCATTTGGTCAGATTCCATTTATTTATTTTTGTTGATGCCATGATTGCTTTGGGATCGTCTTCATAAATTCTTTGCCTATGACAATATCTAGAAGAGTTTTTCCAATATTTTCTTCTAGAATTCTTACAGTTTCATGCCTTAGGTTTAAGTCTGTTATTCATTATGAATTAATTTTGTGAGTGGTGAGAGGTGTGGAATCTGTTTCAGTCTCCTACATGTGGCTATCCAATTTTCCCAGCACCATTTATTGACAGAGATTCTTTTCCCTTGTGTATATTTTTGTCTGCTTTGTAAAAGATAGATGACAATATGAGGATGGTTTTATATCTGGGTTCTCTATTCTGATCCATAGGTCTATGTCTGTTTTTGTGCCAGTATACATCTTTTCTCTTAAATAGAAAAGAAACATTTTCTAATATCAATATATTTACTCTTTTTAATGCTTTTATAAATTAATGAACATTAAAAAATGATAGAACAGAATAATAGTCAAACTATGATTAAGAATGACAATTTTCCCAAGTTAATTTATGCCAATATTCATCTCTATTCATAGGAATGGTATGCATATATATGCATATGAAATTTCTGTCTCTCCATTGTATGTAATATCAGAAAATTCAAGGCAAGTCAATTGTAGTAAAACACATACACCATTTATATTCTATTCATACAATGTGTTATGATGCAGTAGTTACAATAATAATGTAGAGTTACACTTTTGATATTAATAACTCTCAAAATCATAACATTGAGTAAAAAAAAAACAGTGGCAGAATAAAAGAGTGTAATTGAATTTAAATAAAATGGAAAAAATATAGCATGTCATATATGGTTTGTAAATATAATATTTGTACCTCAAATAAGAGTATGAGATGTTCTTGACATAATATATTTATCTTTGTTTAAAAAGAGAAAGGGATATACTGGTCATTAGACAAAAATGTGTATTTTTAATCAAAAATTCATAAATTTATTCAGACATTCATCCTATAGCATTTATTGGGAACTCCAAATGCTAATCCTGGCAGTTCAACAGTTTCAAAACAATTTCCTAGATTATAATTTTATAGAATAAATATAGAAATAAAATGATATGGATGATAAAATTGATACATGTTTCAGTAGTATTTAACATAGAAGTTCATCAAACAGAAAACTACACATGTTCTTGAGCATTCGACAGAATTTGGAAAATAAAAAACATATATATGAAAACTGGAGTTAATAAAGCAATGAAGAAGTAAAATTTTTCCATCAGAGAAAAACATGCACAAAGATTATAGCGTCAAAGATAGTGTCAATGCATGTTAGGCAAGCATTTCATGCAAATCAATTATCTAGTAGAAAAAAATTGTGATAGGATATTTAACTTTAAATAATTAAAGTAAAACATGCAAAGAAGTTGATATTGCTAAAGAGGAGTTTTGAAGAAAGTACTTTATGTGTTGAAATCATTGATACATTAATTAGTTCTTTAGGGAAATCAAAATAGTTTAGTGTTTACCCAAATAAAAAGAACAAAGATTTTTTTTTCAAGATTTTTGAGTAGAGACATCAGTCACCAGTTTTCCTCAGAAAGAAGAAACACAGTTACAGGTGAATAAGAATGGCCCAAGTGGAATACTGAAGGAAGAAATCCAGCACCCCCGGGAAGCAGTTAGGGCACAGAATAACAAGGAAGCAAGAATCTGACAGTGATCAAACTTGGAGTCCTGAGAAAAGGGTAGATGAGGGTGTTTCTTTTTGCTCCCCTACCCCCGAAGCAGACTATTCTCTCCCAAACTGCTGGAGAGCCCCCCTATCTTCACGAGCCCAAGCTCTGCTGCAGATGGTGATTTGAGAACTTCTTAAGGACAGACCACTAGGCTCCTAGCTCATCAGCTCAGGGTCACTTGCCCCCCCGCCTCGACCTGAGCTAAGGTAAGAGACACCATGCTGCTTGTGCATCCTTTGTGGAGATCTTTTCTGCCCAGGGGCTCTCAGACATTCTGTCTCTGTATCACTGGATCCTCCACAATCATTTCTGAGCATCTGCTTGGACTGTGACAAACACAAAGGTCTGATGAGGCCCAAGGGAGCTAAGGGATTTCCGGAGATCTAACCCTCAGGGAAGACTTTCTCTAGGGGAAGGGAGAAAACAGTATGCCAAAGCACCCCTTGAAACAAAGGAAACCAGAGCACCTGAAAGCTGCCTGCTTGTGAGGCCAAAAGTGTATACACCCTTCTCAGCAGAGACATGGATATGGAACTGAGTCTTGTAAGAAAGAAGGGTAGTTCTGCTCCAGTGGCCACATGGCACCAGTGTCGGGAATAGACATGGAGATGGGGACTTCTTTGCCCTCAACACCCACTGCTACAGACGTAGCCATAATTGTTCTTGTGAGGATTTGGTATGGATCACTGGGAGACAGCCACTCTGGGGCCTTTAGGGCTGGCTACACTACCACTGACTGCGTAATCATGCACTGGTTTGCACAGAGGGTAGGGCCCACCCTCCTCTTCCCTTCACAGATTAGCAGCTTCAGTCAGTGGAGTACAGGCTAGCTCCAAAGCTGTTTGTTTTGGCCTGAAGTAAGAAATTCTACCCTGAGGCCATTTGGGCAGAGATCTAGGAAACAGGCATCTTCAGCAGCCCTCAGCTATAGTGCAGCCTGGAGGTAAAAGACAATGTCCATCCGAATTGAAAGTCAGGAGCCCTGGGACAGGAGTATGACAGGGAGGCAGGTCACATATCTGCTTACCCAAACCTGGAGCTGGTGCAGCCCTCTTCTACCCTCTCAGGCAGAGAATCCAGTGCATCTAACCATCAGCTCCCACCACCACCCCCATCAGAGCTGGTGACTATACTTGTCATAGGGATGTATGAGGGCAAGCTTGTGGGTTCAGCTCTGCCCAGCTTTGCTCCCTTCCACCAGGGCTGAACAGGGAATGCAAAACATCAGGCATTTCACAGACCAGTTTACCGCCTGTGTCAGCTGAGAGCCCCTCCAAGTAAAAGATTTAGCACATAGCATTGTCTTCTGCCACAGTAACTCTTACATGTAAGCACCACCTACTAGCCTAGAGGTTGAATTCCACAATCCAATATAAAACTTGATGTCAGAAGAGCACAGTGCTGGAAAATAAGATAAGCTTCCTGAGACCTCTACAATTCCAGTATGCAGAAGGTAATAATCCTTCTCATATGTCCAAAATATTGCTGCTAAAGTCAGCATTTGAGAAAGCCATGCGAAAAGGCTACCTAGAACCAAGGAACTCAAACAGAGCCTTGGCCCCCTAAAAGTAACAAAAATAGAAGTCAAACAACCAAACACAGCATACATTACAGTCATGCCCTCAAGAGGAAAATTTTTAAAAATCCCATTTATATGATAGCAAATGCAAAAATAAGGAATGGCAGCTTCTCCAAATGAGAAGGGACCAGTGCAAGAACTCCAGCAGTATGAAAAAAACAGAATGTTTTAACACCTTGATAAGATCACATTAGCTATCCAGCAATAGATCCAAACCAAGAAATCAAGCTATGGATTATAGGGAAGTTCACTGAGATCAAAGAGAAAGTTGAAAACCAACACAAACCTTAAGAAATTCAGAACATGAATTTCATAATGGAAATTCCCTCAGACTAACAGCAAACATCTCAGCAAAAACCTTGCAAGGACAGGCAACATTGGGGTCCTACTTCAATATTCTCAAAAGAAAGGACTGTCTGTCATAAATTCTGTATTGTGTTAAACTAAGCTTCATAAGTGAAAGAGAAATAAAGTCTTAGACAAACAAATGCTAAGGGAGTTCATCACCACTAAACCATCCTTACAAGTAATAAATACAAAGTAATTAGGCAATAGCATTATAACAGGAACAGAACCTCACATATCAATATTAATTTTGAATTTAAATGAAATAAATGTCCCACTTAAAAGATAAAGATTAGCTGAATGGATAACAAAAACATAACCCAAACATATGCTGCCAACAAAGGACTCACTAAATTCATAAAGACTTTTATAAATTCAAGGTATAAATGTAGAAAAAAACATTCCACACGAATGGAAACCAAAAGTGAGCAGGAGTAGCTATACTTATGTCAGATAAAAGACATTTTAAATCAACAACAGTAACAAAAGATAAAAAAGGTCATTATATATTGATAAAATGATTAATTCAATAGGAAGATATAACAATCCTGATATATATGCACCTAAAACCAGAACACTCAGATTGATAAAGTAAATGTTATTAGAAAATAGATAAACAATAATAAAAAAACTGGGCAATTTTAACACGCCTCTGAGAGATCATTGAGGCAGAAAATTAACTAAGAAACATTGGGCTTAAGACTCTAGAACACATGGACCTAACAGACACCTATAGAACATTCTACCAAAAAACTTCAGGTTATACATTCTTCTCATCAGACATTGAACGTTTTCCAATACAGACCATATGTTAGGCCACAAAACAAGTCTCAATAAATTTTAAAAAATCGCTATCATTTTAAGTATCTTCTCAGACCTCAGGGAAATAAAAGTAGATTTCTAAGAGGAACTCTCAAAAGTATACACACATCTGGAAATTAAACAACCTGTTTCTGCATCATTTTTGGGTCAATGATGAAATCAAAATGGAAATTAAAGAATATTTTAAGAAAATGAAAATAGTGGCACAAAATATCAAAACCTCTGGAATGTAGCAAAAATGGTGCTAGGAGAGAAGTTTATAGGGCTATATACTACATTAAAAAGATTAAAAGATAGCAAATTAACAACCTAATGTCACACCTAAAGGAACTAGAAAAACAAGGACAAACCAAACCCAAAGCTAGAGGAAGAAAAAAGAATAAAAAAAGATCAGAGCAGAACTAAAGGAAAATAAGATAAAAAAAAAATACAAAAGAGTATTGTAATAGGGATTGCATTGAATCTGTAGATCATTTTGGGTAGTACAGTATAGACATTTTAACAATGTTGATTCTGCTGACCCATGAGCATGGTAGGATTTTCCTCCTGTTTATGTTCTCTCCTATTTCCTTCCTCAGTGTTTCGTAGTTTTCCCTTTAGAGGTCTTTTACCTTCTTAAAAAATATGATCTCATTAGGTGCAAAAAGAGCATTTGATAAAATCTAACATTGCTTCATGATGAAAGCCCTCAAAAAACTAGGCATAAAAGGACATACTTCAAAATAATAATAGCCAGTTCTGACAGACCCTCAGCCAGTATTGTATTTAACAAGGAAAAGTTGAAAGTGTTTCTGCTAAGAACTATAACAAAACAAGGATGTCCTCTCTCACCAATTCTTTTTGACATAGTATTGGAAGTCATAGCCAGAGCAATCAGGCAAAAGAAAGAAATAAAAGACTTCCAAATTAGGAAACAGGAAGTCAAATTATTTGTTTGAAGATAATATGATCTTAAACCAGGAAAATCCTAAAGAATCCTCAAACGGGATTCTAGATGTGATAAATGAATTCGGTGAAATGCAGGTTATGAAATCAATGTACAGAAATCAATAACATTTCTATACATCAATGACAACCAAGCTAAGAACCAAATCTGTAACTCAGTCCCCACCAGGTATGGTGGCTCATGCCTGTAATCCTTGCATTTTGGGAGACCAAAGCAGGAGGATCACTTGAGGCCAGGAATTTGAGACCAGCCTCAACAACATAATGAGAATCCTGTCTCTACAAAGAAATACTAAAATATTTAGCCAGACATAGTGGCACATGCCTGTGGCTCTAGTTACTTGACGGGGGTGGGGAGGGGCAGTAGAAAGATAGCTTGAGCTCAGAAGTTTGAGGCTACAGTGAGCTATGATCATGCCATTGCACTCCAGCCTGGGTGACAATGTGAGAGTCTCCCTCTAAAAAGAAATTAATACATTAACCAAAACTCAACCCCCTTTACAATAACTGCAAAAAAATTCCAAAGAACATGTTTAACAAAGAAAATATAATATCCCTATAATGAGAAATACAAAATACTGATGAATGAAATTAGAAATGACACTAACAAATAAAAAAAAATTCATGGTCATGAATTAGAAGAGTCAATACTGTCAAAATGAGTACCCTACCTGAAACAATCTACAGATTCAGTGCAATTCCTATCAATATACTGATCTCATTTTTCACATAATTAGAGAAAACAATTCTAAAATTTATAAGGAAACAAAAAAGAGACTGAGTAGCCAAAGCTATCCTAAACAGAATGAACAAAACTGGAGGCATCACATTACCTGACTTCAAATTAGACTACAAGGCTATGTTAACCAAAATAATATGATGCTTGTATAAAAACAGGAATGCAATCAGTGAAACAGAATTTAGAACCAAGAAATAAAGCCATATATCTACAACCAAGTGATTTTTAACAAAGTAGACAAAAACATGCACTGGGGAAAAACACCTTATTCAATAAATGATGCTGAGAAAATTGGATAGCCATATGTAGAAGAATGAAATGGGATTCCTATTTCTCACTATATACTAAAATCAACTTAAGATGGATTAAAAATGTAAGTGTAAGATCTAAAACCATAAAAATTCTAGAAACAAACTAAGAAAACTCTTCTGGACATTAATCTAGGCAAAGAATTTTTGACTAAGACTATGAAGTCAAATGTAACAAACCTAATGGGACTTAATTAAAGTAAAAAAGCTTCTACATGGCAAAGGAAATAATCAGCCTACAAATATTCTATAATAAACAGACAACCTACGGAATGAGAGGAAGTAGTCATAAACTATCCAGCTGACAAAGGACTAATATCCAGACTCTACAAGGACCTCAAATTATTCAGCAAGAAGAAAACAAATAGCCATATTAGAAAGGACATGAACAGACATTTTTCAAAAGATATACAAATGGCCAATAAAAATGTGAAAAAATGCTCAGCATCACTAATCATTAGAAAAATGCAAATTAAAGCACAATGAAATTAAAAAGTCAAAAACAATTGATGTTGGTGTGGATGTAGTAAAAAAGAAATGCTTATGCAATATATTGGTGGGAATGTAAATTAGTATAACCTCTATGGAAAACAGTATGGAAATTTCTTAAAGAACTAAATTAGGCCTACCATTTGACAGAGCAATCTCACTACTGGGTATCTACTCAATGGGGAAAAAATCACTGTATCAAAAAGATACCTGCAGCAGGCCGGGCGCAGTGGCTGACGCCTGTAATCCTAGCACTCTGGGAGGCCGAGGGGGGAGGATTGTTTGAGCTCAGGAGTTCGAGACCAGCCTGAGCAAGAGCGAGACCCCGTCTCTACCAAAAATAGAAAGAATTTAATCGGACAGCTAAAAATACACAGAAAAAATTAGCCGGGCATGGTGCTGCGTGTCTGTAGTCCCAGCTACTTGGCAGGCTGAGGCAGTAGGCTCGCTTGAGCCCAGGAGTTTGAGGTTCCTGTGAGCTAGGCTGACGCCACTGCACTCACTCTAGCCAGGGGAACAAAGTGAGACTCTGTTTCAAAAAAAAAAAAAAAGATGTAGGAACTCCTCCTGGGCACAGGGGAGAGTCCCCTTCTCATTCACCCTTGGGTGGAGTGCCAGGTACGTGTCCAGCACGGCACTGGCTGCTGGTTTGAGAGGCAGGAGGCAGAGAAGGAAGACAAGAGAATTAATATCTGTCAACCGATCCATTTTTAATACCATTCATTTTAAGCACCTACTGTGTTCTGGGCACAGTGACACTCCTTATCAAGTATTTTTCT
>CAUYSK010035159.1:0-62817 GCA_963575035.1 Avahi laniger | reverse complement strand
GATTGTTGCAGAAACTGTTGAAAGCAAACACAAGGAGCAACTTAATCTCCAGCTGATCAATATTAACTGGACCTTCCCCCTTTCTTTGTGGTTTCCTGAAAAACTATTAATCTTAACTGAATTTAATGATCAGATGTGAGATCTTTTTATACCGCATATTCATTTTCCTCTGCAAACTTAAAGCGTTAGCTTCAAGCACTCCATGAAGTATGGAGCTGGAAAAGATTGTGTTGGGGAAATATTGATTCATATATCAAACAAAATAAACCTGACTCACATTAAACGGTAGTTTTAGTTATAATTTACCTGTACATTATAAAGACCCTTTTCATTTCATATATTTCTCTGCATGTCTTTGGATTCTGTGTAGCTCATAATTTTCAGGGTAAACTAGGCCAAATGAAAGGCATACATCATTTAGACCAGGCAGTTACTTGGAAGGGACTTTGGCCTCTGAGTTTTTTAGCTCATAGTGCAGACCAGAGGGTGGTAATGTAGTTTGCAACCTTGGTATATGAGTGGTGTTTTGCAAATATTCTTATGTAAGTTGTTTTTGTTTGTTTGCAGCCATAAATGTCTAAGTCCTCAGGCCGTATCAAAAATACCTATTTAGTTTATCATATATTTGTGTTCTGCAAGTTGTGTACCCTTTGTTAGGATAAAAGTGATAGACAATTTAATCAAAACACCATGCCACGTACACAGTGCATTAATCCACGGTGGATGTTAACCATGGAGCAGGCATTCTGCTCGTCTGCTAGATTTTTTGTGTGGATTATTTCTTTTAAACCTCACAATTTAAATATCTGAGGAAACAAGAACAGATTTAGAGAGCTTAAGTAACTTTTTCAAAGTCATACAGCTAAAAAGTGGTAGAACCAGCATTTGAACCCAAGTAGTGAGACCTCAGAAGCCATGTTCTTTGCTTACCCTGTTTTCCGACAGGCACGTGTGTACCCTGTCGGGGAGACAAAGATATCCAGCTAATGGAGCAAGCATGCTGGGTGCCAAGTGGCAATCTGGTCATGTTCTGGAAGCCGCGGTACCTGCCCTCTCTGGGCTGTGATTCCATGTCAATTTAGGAATGCACTCGGGTGCGACCCACCCGCGCTCACACTGATTCGGGGAAATAGGAACGCTCTTCCAAGAACACTCATAAAAAAAAATCCACTTCAGAAAAACGTGATCGAGGTGTTCATGTAGATATGTGCATGTATGACGGCACAAGCTGACAGATTTTCAGACCAGCAGACAGGACAGTATCAGCAGCCTGGGAGCCTCTGCATCTCCCAGTCACCAGCCCTTCAGGGGTGACCGGGTGGGTCCAGTTGAAATACATGCGAGACTGCAGGGCTTTTACTCAACTCCTGCACTTCGGGCTGATTTCACAGTGGTTACTGTTCTCCTCTCCTTCCATGAAACACAAGGGGATTTTTCTTTAATTCGATTTTTCACCTGGAAAACCTGGCTGGGACCCCAGAGGTAAAACTCACCGAAGAAGTGGGACCCCTAAGGCTGGGGTTTTTATCTCTCTAGCTAGTCTCCCACTCGGTCTCAGCTGTTAGTCAGTTGTCCCTGAAGCCTTCCTACCAGCTGCTGGTGCCAGTGGCGATTTCTGCTCCTGATACCCTGACATTGTCTGTCTCTGCCTGTCTCTTTCGTTTTCAGTGTGGTGGTTTGCCCTGTGGCCTCAGATCTCTGATGAATCTATGAAGACTTGTTTATTTTCTCTTTGATTAGCTTTTTTTCTGGTTGCGAAGATGGTAGAGACAACTTATAATCTCTTTTCTTGCCAACCAGAAACTGGATCTCTCATCTGCTTTTAATTCTTAAAATGTGCCTCCCTGATTTTTAATATTTGAGCTATATCTGAATTTTCAGCATATACAGCCAAGTCTTCTTGTAGCTTCTCCCTTTTGGCCCTCAGCTGGTCTAGTTCTCCAGGTACATCTCTCTTTTATGTGGTCACAGTTCTTAGGTCAGTATCTCTTCCATTTTTTTGATTGTTTGAAGCTTGTGCTCTGGAATACCCCTCAGAAAGGTATCAAGAGAATAATATTCCCAAAGTTCTTGCTTGTGAATGATACATAAAACTTTGTGTTTTTTTTTTTTTTTACATGAAAGTGAATTTTTGCTGGATATAAGCACACACAGCTTCTTTCCTGGAGTGTTGTAAATGTGTTATTCTCTTTCTTCGGGCATAAAGCACTGCTGTCTGAAAGTCTGATAATATCATTTTATTTCCTATAACTTGATTGGAGTATGTCTTGGTGTAGGGTGTAGGTCTTTGTGGATTATTTCCCAGGTATGTAGTATACTCTTCAAATTTGTAGTTCAAAAGTTTTAAATATTTTTTTATTTCAGGAAAGTGTTTTTACTGTGATTTTTAGTATGTGATCGCTTCCATTGCTTATTTGCTTCTTTGAGGTTTGGTAGTGTCCATATGTTGATCATTTTGCCTGTCGTTAGTATTGGTCACCTTCTCTAAGATCCCTTTTCTCTCTTCATTTCTTTGTATTCTTAAAGAAACTCCACTGTACCTTCTGTTTCTTGTAAATCATGATGTGTTGCCTTTATTTGCGCTTATGTGTCTTTGAATTTAGTTTTCATTTCTGAAATATTTTCATGTCTGCTGTCTTGAGTTTTATGCCTTTATTTCTGAGTTTTTTGAATTCTGATTTATATTGTTTTATGTCATGTATCATTTTCTTAATGTCTTTTCCCCTTGTTCTTAAATTGTCAGTTACAATTTTTCGTATGTTTGTTTGCATTGTTTGAGACAGGATCTTGCTCTGTCGCCCAGGCTACACTGCAGTGGCGTCATCATAGCTCACTGCAACTTCATACTCTTGGGCTCAAACGATCCTCCTGCCTCAGCCTCCCAAGTAACTGGGACTACAGGCACGCGCCACCATGCCTGGCTGGTTTTTCTATTTTTTGTAGAGTCAGGGTCTTGTTCTTGCTCAGGCTGGTGTTGAACTGCTGCCCTGAAGCCATCCTCTAGCCTTGGCCTCCCAGAGTGCTAAGATAGGTGTGAGCCACCATGCCCAGCCTCAGTTACAGTTTTGATCTATTTCCTGGGCATCTCTTTTTGATGGGTAAGCTTTCATCATCAATGACATTATTCTGGTATTTTTATGTTGCTTATGTTTTTATGAAATAAATTTTCCTGAACTTTCAGAGGGAGGCTTGGTTCTGGGTGGCTTGTCCAACTTCACAGAGCTCTGTCCTCTGCTGCTTTCATGTAGTTTTCACAATGCAGTGGCTCGCTTTTGGATAGCCTCGCACTGCCCCTCTCCCCACTTTTATCTGTACCTCCTCTGTCCTTGGTCCCTATTACTAATGTCTTGCTCTGTTTTGGTTCTAGGTCCTGTCCTGGAAGGGAGCTCTCGGTGGTCGGTTTCCAGGTCACAGGGTCTAGACTTGTCCTGATATGTCAGATCTTACAGCGGGCCCTGCCTTTGGAAGGGACAGCTCCTTCCTGATTTTGGTGGCTCTTCTCAAATTGTTCCACTGGGCCTTCTAGTGAATTTGGTTGGCTATTTGGGGGTTCTCTGTGCTCAGGTTGGTTAGGTGCCCTTTCATTTCTGTCTGCTTTCAACACATAGATGCCGATGCCATCTATATCATGTTGGTCTCGTGGCTATTTGTAGCTTGTCCCCACTCACTTGTATTTTGGAGTTTTTTGCGGGGACACTTTCTCACCTAGTTTTATTATATAAGTCATGCCCTTGGATTTTTATTGCTATCTAGTTACTCTGTTTCTACGTGGGGATTCTAGATTCCTAAAACACGCTGCCATGTTGCCGCCGTGTTCCTGGCACTCATGCTTGGTCTTCTCATCTAGCAGGTGTGGGAGCTGGGCATGGGGCTTCCCTTCCTACTGCCGACACGTGAGTCGTCCAGCCTGGGCGTTGGGAGCCTCAGCTACAAAATCTCATAGCTCGGCCCCCACCCCCGCTTCCTGTTCTGCAGCACAGGTGTGGCTGTGGTGAGATTTTCTAAGGTTTTCACTGTTAGCGATGAAATGGTGACCATTTAGAGCCAGTGGTCAAGTTACACGCCCATGAGGCCCACCAGAAATGTGGCTTAAAGGGTAAAAACTATGTTTTCTTCTCAAGTCATTGTCCAAGGCAAGTATCCTGGGTTAGAGTGAGCTGGCATCCAGGGACCTTGATTCCTCTCTGTCCCTTCTTTGTGCCACGCAGGGTATGGTCCTCGTCTGCTGGCATAGAGCCGATGGCCGGCCTCGGAGGTCTTAGCTTGTTAGGGGATAAATATCCCCAGAGCTCTTGCATGTCGATGACAGATAAAAGCTTGTGCCCTTTGTACGAAAGTCAGTTTTACTGGCTATAAAGACTCGCGGTCCTTTTTCTGGAGTGTTATAAATGTGTTATTCTGTTTCTTGTGGCAAAAAAGCATCGCTGTTCAAAAGTCTGATGGTAATCTAATTTTATTTTCTACATAAACAGTTGCTCTTTTTTCCCAGATGCTGAGAAGATTTTTTTGCTTTTAAGTCCAGTTGTGTTAGTTTCCTGTGGCTGCTCTAACAAATCATCACAAACTTGGTGGCTTAAGGTGTCAGAAATTTTTGCCCTCGCAGTTCTGGAGGCCAGAGGTCCAATATCAAGGTGTCATCAGGGCCACGTTCCCTCCAGAGGGGGAGGCTGAAGGATGTCGCCCTCCCGAGGCAGACCAGTGCGCTGCTCAAACTTCAGTACTTTTTTGAGAAAGAGAGAATGGGTTCTAGTGGACAAGGGGACATGGCATTGAGTTCTCTCGCTCCTCGTGCTGTCTGCCAGCCTTTCTCACTCAGAGTCTCAGGCCTCTAGAGAGAGAGGCTCCCATTGTCGTAGGATTCCTTTGTGAGTTTCTTCAAGTACCTCTAGGGTTGATGTACAGGACAGTGTTAGGTAGTGGTTCAAAGCACGGGCTTTGGAGTCACGGTCTTTATTAATTATCCCAATTTTGCTGTTTACTTAACATCTTTGTGACTCCATTTCCTCCTCGGTACAATGGGAAAAACAGACTTCTCCTTGAGTAAAGGATACTGTGCAGTGTACGTAGTATCTGGTGCACACTAGGTACTCAAATAATGATCGTTATGGTCAATAATTAGGAAATTTTATGTATGTTAAGCTGAGGCAGTCTTTCTTTCTTTCTTTCTTTCTTTTTTTTTTTTTTAAGAGGCAGGATCTTGCTAGAGTTGCCCAGGCTATAGTGGCGTCATCGTAGCTCACTGCAACCTCGAACTCCTGGGCTCAAGTGATCCTCCTGCCTCAGCCTCCCGGGCCTGAGGAGTCACATGCCAGGAGGAGGACTACGGGCACGTGCCAGCCTGCCCAGCTTATTTTTAAATTTTTGTAGAGACAGGGTCTCTCTATGTTGTCCAGACTGCTCTCAAATTCTTGGCCTCAAGCAATCCTCCAACCTTGGCCTCCCAAAGCGGACATTAGTCTGTTTTGAAGCTCTCATTGTCGGAGCTCTGATGGGATGGGGGTTTGGAGGTGAAAAGTCTGATGGGCCTCTGGGGGAGGAGAGGAGGTGAGACGGGGTGCGTGGCTGCCATCAGTGGCGTATTTGTTGGCTGGATCTGCGTGTGTCAAGGTGAGAAGGCAGGTGGAGCACACCAGAGCAGGCTTGTGGGAAGAGGCATCACGCACAGAAGTCGTCTAGGGAGGCCCTGGAGCCGGTGAGAAGAAACAGACCCAAGTTTGACTTAGGGGATGCTTGACGGTGGGCATCAATCTGGGCGACTGGTCACAGGATTGGAGATGGCCGCGCTTGGGGGACAGGGTAAGGGACGGCATGTGGAGAGGGAGCTGTGAGCCAAGGTTAAGCATACGGGATGAGCTGCCTGAGACCGAATCCCGTCTTGGCTGTGGGCAGGAGCAGGTGGCACACAGCGGATGCTTAGTGACTGCTGAAAGACTTCCAGCTCTTCGCACGCCGAGAGCCACGTGGCGGTCGCACAGGCAGCAGGTCTGGGCTCCAGCTCCTCCGGGCCGGCCTTGCCGGGGACACGTGCGGCCGGGCCCAGCTGAGAAGTGTGGAGGACGTTGGAGGCAGAGAGTGGAGCTGAGGCATGGAAGAGGAATGTCTCACATCTGGGAAGATCAAGCGCCTGTGCCCCACCCGGGTGACTTGTGTATCTGTGGGGGTCCCTGGGAGTTGGGGATACCCCCTACTGTCTAAAATGGGAAGTTTGCTCAGTTAATAACTGCCCGTGTCTGCACGTGGGCAAAACAGGAACCTACAGACGTAAAACTCCATTCTGTCTTTGGGACATCGTAAAACGCCAGACAGTTGGAGAATTACGGGTGTTACCAGTGGCATATTTGTTTGGCCGGTAAAACAGTGTCGGAACTAGTCAGCTGCTTTTTTAGAAACGGCGTTTAAAGGGTACTCTCTGCTTCCTAGCTGTGGAACCAGGGGCAACTCACTGGACCTTTCATGCCTCATTTTTCTCATCTCAAGCTGGAAAGATGCAGATAGTACTGATCCTACCTTGTAGGGTGGTTACCGTGAGGAAGAGCAGAGTTAATAAAGTTCCAGGAACTGTGCCAGCTGCGTTTACAGCAATCGATAAGCATTAGCTATGGTGGTTATTACTTTATTTCGTTTTAACACTTTTTTTTCCAGTGGGCGGAATCAAAGCGCCCAGCATAGCACATTGACATAGTGGACCTCACATTAATTTTAGTTCTTGTTTCCCTCTTCTGTTAAATATTCGTTTCACAACATGGGATAATATAATTCAGGCTTTCATTTTAAAGGAGAGGAATTCATGCTCTGGAAGGATCCAGCGGTTTTTCTCAGGATCTCGTGGGATTACAGTGTGGGTCTCACACTGCTGGGAACCACATTCCCTTTGCTGTGTTTTGAGTCACGTTATGTAACTGTCTTATTTTATTCACAGTAGGAGAGAATTTTCCATTCAGGTTTACGGTAGGAATTTTTATTTTGGTAAGAATGTCTACCGTCTTATATGGAGCATTTCACCTGGGTGTGAGTATTATTTTCCCAATTTGGAAAGAATAAACTCAAGATTTAGAATCTAGAAACCTTGGTTGTAATCTTGTTTCTGGGACTGGTGGCCTATGGAACCTTAGAAAAATACCTTGACCTCTCTGGGCTGCAGGCTCCTTATCTGCAAAATGAGGAGCTTAAGTTCTTTGATATCTAGGGCTCTAGCACTCTATGATTTCTAAAAATACATATATTTTATGCTACACAAATAAAATAGTTTATGTTAGAAAAATGAATTGATACAAACAAGCAAAAAAATTTTTACAAAAAGAAGACAGGTAGATATAGAATGAAATTGACTTTGATCCTTAAAGATTTTACTAACCTGAACAAAAGTTTCAGGCATTTAATGGGAGTTTCAAATCAGCTTACCTCCTTCATGGCACAAATACTCTGCCTGTCAGTCAAGGTTCTCCAGAGAAGCAGAACCAATAGACTATAGATAGATATGTTAAAAAGGAGATTAATTATGGGAATTGGCTCATGTGTTTACGGAGGCTGAGAAATCCCGTGATCTGCCATCTGCAGGCTGGAGAGCCGGAAAAGTTGGTGGTGTCATTTCGTTCAAAGCCAAAGGCTTGAGAACCCAAGGAGGGATGGGGTCACTGGTGTTAAATCCCGGAATCTGAAGGCCCAAGAACCAGGAGCTCTGATGTCGGAGGGCAGGAGAGATGGATATTCAAGAATTCGCCCTTCTTTTGCCTTTTGTTCTGTTAGGGCCTTCTGTGAATTGGTGGTTGCCCGCCCACCTTAGTGACAGCAGCTCTTGGCTCAGTCTCCTGATTCAAATGCTAATCTCTCCTGCAAACACCCTCACAGACACACCCAGAAATAATGTTTTACCAGCTATCTGGGCATCCCTTAGCCCAGTCGAGTTGACACACAAAACCCACCATCACATTCTGTGTTGTATCCTAGTGTATCCTTTCCTGCCCTTATTATTCCAGAGTGGGCTCATTGGGGGCCCTCATCCATCCCCCTCCCACCAAGCAAGGACAGTACCTTGCAAAGTAGTTGTAACTGGTTGGGTTTTGTTAATACCATCCTGCTTAAACCTAAGTTGGATCTTAAATGGATTACTGTATTTTTCTCTTTAATTCTCTGAGGCATCTTCAGAAATATAATTTTTCCTTGTATTTTTTTCCTGTTGGAAAAACTATAAAAGGATGTGTTTGGTCAGGAATGATGTGGGTACCACCTTTTTAATAACACAGCACCTTTGGTCTGTCCCCTTTGTGTCCTGGTGGACTCAAAGTCCCCAGTTAGTGACCAGTTCATGGGGGGTTCTCAACACGGGGGAATTCTCTGCTCTTATGTGTAGAAAGAGGTGTCATACTTTTTTCACTTGTCACTGATAGACCCCTTACCTGTAAATAGTATTTACCATTTAGATTAGAATTCAGTCAAGTTACCAATTATTTTGAAAACTTACTGCTAAAGAATTTCCAGCTGTGAGCAATAACTAGTGACATAAAGAAAAGCTTTCATCCCACAGCGATACTTTTAAAGTTTTAGATTATGAACAAAATTCAGAAGAAATATTTTTAGGATTCTGGGTGTGTTGATGAATATGATATTTGTATTATTTGTTGGTATCGAACATTTTATTGTCTGCTTCCATTTTAATGTATTGTCAGAACCTGCATACTTAAGTAGGTCTGAGTCCACATCCTACTACCAAGGGTGAGATAACTTCAGCCGTGCGACACAGGCAGGCATTTTAATCACGCGTCATGGAGATGCAGAACTCAAATCGGTCCGCATTGCTTCCTGGTGCCGACTTCTGGCCAGCTCCCACTGTCCTGTGGCGTCTCTGCAATGAGGGTCATTTAAGGCTGTCACTGCTTCTAATCCACCAGGGGGCCGACATGGAAAAGCCATTTGGACCATCCTGTATGTTAAGTTCTAGTTAATTCTCTGTAGCCCAGAACTTTGGGGGGATTCGAACTGACATGGTGCCACTGCACACGACTCCAGAGGGTGCTGTTCACGGTGCAGTCTGTAGCGTTGTGCGGAATTTGAATCGTACCTCCTGGACAGGTGAAAAACAAGGTGGCCCTCTTTGAAGATCCCAGGAGGGTCTGGTGGATCTTCCAGTGTGTTACATTTGATACTCCAAGAGCTGTCAGAAATGGTAAACCCTTTGCCTTCTGGTGACAGCAGCTCTGTTCCAGTGGCATCCATGTGGAAGGCACAATCTGAGAAATGAACCAGTGGTTGCGGTCCAGTTTTTGTGACCAGCGTTACAGAACCTTTTATTTAGAACCCAAAGACGGCCAATTCTAACCTAGGGTGAGATTCCAGAAAATGTCACGTTCCGTGTCACTTGGGTGTTTTCAAGCCTCATTCCCCTTGTCTCACCCTGGCCTGGTCCCCCCGCCCCTCACCCTGGATATAAATGCCATTCTGTTAAGCTGGAACTGTTCCTGCACCTCCAAAGCGCTACCAAAGGGATAATTTGCTTCCTAAATTGCCAAACTGAAAACTTTGGAGACAGGTCCCAGGTGCCGCATCTTTGTGATATGCTGGGTTATTGTGAAAACAGGTCTGTGATTGTCGTGCGATGGTGCTGTGGGTCCCATCTTGCTGCCTTTTCCTTTTTCATGTTGTCTGCTTCATGCTGAACAGAAGGGAAGAAAACTGAACCTATTTTAAATAAATCTTAATATGCACATAATTCCATGAGTTATCTAGAAATACCAATTTCTTTTCTCCAGGAGTGTTTGGTTCGTGGATTTTTCCGAATTTACTCCAGTAAAATACTGACCGCCCCCTTCCGGGTGCCGCCCTCTGCCTGTTTTTCCTTGCTCTGCTCAGATAAGCCCGGGAGTGATTCCTCAACTCCCAGTTTCCATCTGTCCTCCCGGTCCGGCTCCGGCTCAGTGCTCAGCGTACCCTCCACCTGAAAGCATTTCTCGATTTGTCATCCCACAATAAGTAACGTTTCTTTCTGAGCTGCCATCATCCTGGTAAATGTACTTCTCCATGGCCGTGATCCTTCTATACCTAGCATTTTATTAATAGGTTGTCGGCACATGTTCTCTGCTCCTGAAATTGGGTGGCTGTTGTAGTTTATCATCCACACCAGGACATTTTTGGGAGGGACAGCTAACGTCAGCTGAGACTATTCCTGGCTGATCAGGGCGTGTGGTCGGTGCTACTTCTAAGAGAATCTCCAAGGTGGAAAGTGTTGGTACTCCAAGCGTGATCAATAGATACCCAGTCGGTAGGAGCCTGAATGAGTCCTTGATTCTTTCTTGTGAAATTATTGAGCTAACTAGTTCCTTTCTGAGCGTTTTCCTGCCGATTCCTGGCTAGGGAATAAATGATCATAAATCACAGGTACAGCGCCCCTACCCTCCCCTGCCCCCCGTCGCCCCACAAACTCTTCCAGCAGTTTTGCTTCCCACTGTTGGTTTTGTCCTGATCCCATGTTCACCCAAATAACATTCCTAGAGAGGCTGGAGACAGAATGACAGCCCAGGCACTTTAACAGTTAACTGCGCACATCAACACATTTTCTTAGTTTTCGAATTGAATTTTGAAATGTATTCTACTCCGAAAACGCCTGGGCAAAGCGTGGTTGAATATTGCTTTCGGAATTTTAATGACAGTTTGTTCTCTCTGCTCTGGCGGAGCCCATTCTGAACGGTTTCTGGGTGGCAGAACCATCAGGGTGTGTCATTAACACAGCGGAAGACGTCCCAGTGTGCGATTACGGTCCGCAAGGCACCGGTGGCAGGTCGGTGGTACGGCCGGCTTCCGTTTCTCCCCGGCGTGTCTGGCTGGGGTGGCTTTTGTATTTTTAAATAAACCATCCTATTTTGGTAGACCTTTTCTCCTTTCTTTGTTAACGGCGCAGTTTCCATGCGAGGCGCACAATGAACTCACCGTTCCCAAGTGCAAGGGAGTGGCTGGTCGCATAAATACACGCCTGTCGCTCCTCGGGCTTTGCCTGTCCTGGGCTTTGTCGGTGTTTCTAGATTTTTGTCCAACTTAACCACCCTCCCTGCAGACACAGCCTGCAGCCTTTTGTTGCCCTAAATATTTTCCTCAAAGATCTTTTATTAACTTTTTTCTTTTCTGCTCTAATTTTTCTCCCTCTTACCTACTTTCCCGTGTGGCCCTGTAACAATAGTGAGAGGAAAATACCTTCTAGTGGTGTGATCGGTGAAGCAGCAATTGAATTGCTCTTCTCCGTTAAAGAAAAAAAATGTGAACTTTGTCACTTTCTCTCCTGCTAAGTATTTGTTGAGAGGACACAGTGAAATGATGAAAAAGAACTGGTTTTCCCTAATTAAATCCTGTCATCGTGAACCTTGGCTTATGAGCTTTGCTCTGTTTTGAGAAGAGCACAATTTTTTCTTTCTAATTAATTAGTTACTTGTGGTGTTTTAGGAGAAAGTAAGGCGGGGAGATGGGGGCGTCATCAGTTATCTTTTGATTTTGGTGACTTTCAGATGGATGGTCTCCCAGTTTCAGCTTACCTGTCTTTCTCGGTATTGAAACCTTTAATTTTTAGCTGGCCTGTGGTCACTTGGAAGCCACTCTTGTAGCTAGGCATCAGTGGATTACTAGAGTCTTACTAATTCCTTGTGAGTGGAAATACCATGGTCAGCTTCTTGGAAGTATCCTGAAAGAGAAAGCCTTCTTTTTCCTTTCCTTCTTTTTGAGAGGAATGTGGACATGGTGGCTGGGCCCAGGCAGTTATCTTGGACCTTGAAGTATGTCTCAGTCAGTTCAGGCTGCTGTAACAAAAATACCATAGACTCAGTAGCTTAAACAACAGAAATTTAGTCCTCACAGTTATGAAGGCCAAAAAGTCCAAGATTAAGGTAACAACAGATTTGGTGTCTGAGGGCTCTCTTCCTGATTTGCAGAAGGCAGCCTTCTTACTGTATCATCATGTGATGGAGAGAGATCATCTCTCTCCCATATGCTCCTACAAGGGCACTAATCTCATTTATAAGGGCTGCACATTCATGACCTAATCACCCCCCAAAAGCCCTACCTCCTAATCCCATCACATTGGGGATTAGAACTTCAAACTGTGAATTTTTCAGGGGCACAAAGATTCAGTCCATAGCAAGGAAGGAGCCACACACACAGGATGGCTTAGCAACAAGATACCAGAGGCCTCTGGATTGCCTATGTGTAAGTGAGAAGGAAACTCCTGTCTTGTGTAAACCCTGTTATTTGTGGTTTGCTCTCACACGAAGCCGAGCATAATTTTAACTGATACACCTATGAATCTATTTCATCTTGTTTGGTATAAGGACTTTTTCTGAGATTTTTTCTTCATGTCAGACTATACATCTCAGAGAAAAATCCTTTATTTAGTAGAAAAGAAAATCTTAACTCTTAAAAATGTATGAGATTTCCACAGCATGTAAGATCTTAAACCTCATGTGGGAAGCCACCATCGTGATATATTTTTTTTTTTAAGCCGCAAAAATGCTCTTTTCCTTCCCCTTGGCCTCTTTCCTTCCCCTTCCCTGATGATTTGGTCGTGAAGCCTCTGAGTGGGACAGAAAAAGAGAGGTGTTGAGGGGTGGCCCGGGGTGGAGCACCGGAATTTGACTGGGGAGGAGCGCACCCATGCTGGGTGGGCACGTGGGAGCCCGGGCAGGGCCAGGAGGGCATCCGGGGGGAGGGTGGCCCGGTGTGGAGTCAGCGTCAGAGCAGAGAGAGGAGGAAGGGACAACAGGGGACGCTGGTTACTGTAGTGTGGCCCATGTTGGGTCACTGGAAGGACACATGCTAGGACTCACTAAAGGTACAGGATGTGGTTCAGTAGGAGGAAAAACAGCGCAGGGAGGCGTCGGCAGTCCAAGAGACTCACTGGCGCCGGGCCCCAGGGTCGCTCCTGAGTTGCACAGGACACATTCTGTCTCCAGGTTATGAACCATCAAGACATGAGGAATCTGGGTTTCAGGAGAGCCTGGTCAAAAATGGCCAGCGGTGTCTTCTATGCCTGGCTGATCATGTAGCCACTGCAGGCCCTGCGCCAGGTCGAGGCGTTGATCTGCACCCCTCCTCTTCCTCACCTGGACTAAGAATCAGCGCCAGACTTCCAGGTGTCCCTGCAGGTGATCACAGAGCCGTCACAGTCTCATGAGATAACTCTCCCTTACGCTGTTGTATGTGGGGTGTTGATGAAGCAAATAGGTGAAATACAAGGAAACCAGGGGTCTCACTGTTAGAGGAGAGACTTACAAACATGGGAAGGGAGACGACTGGAATGAGCCCTGCCATGTATTGGAATTGGGTATATTGGGGCGAACTTACGGTTTTTAATAATATAAATAGTGAAATCAATATTGACGTTAGGCGAAAGGAGTGTGTGTGTATTCCCTGCCTCTATCCGCTGAGAGGCTGAAAGGACCGACCCTCCAATGACAATGAGCCCATATAGCGAACCGCATACAACATTTTAGGTTTTTTCAGTGATCACAGTTGTTGCAATGAAAAATTTCTCCAGACATTGCCAGGTGTCTTGGGTGGGAGGGGACAAAACTGCCCTGGTTGGCAACCACAAGACACGTGAATAAATTCAAAGTTTGGTGAGGAACAGGAGATTGGCATAGTTGCAAAGTACCCTTCCTCCTCCTCCCAGAAATCTTACTAATTACAAAGGGAAAAGGATAAATTGGCAATAGAGAAGCTTGGCAAATGTAAGTGATCAAAGGGAAGATCTTCAGCGATAGGACAAATTAAAGTCGCGTGCCACTGGATAGGATGCCATGAGAAGAACACGGCATTTCTCCAACATTCCTGCCAGAGAATCATAACCGAAATCTGAGCAGGAGTTAACGACTGGCAAATCCACATAGAGGGACGTAACGCAGAATGACTTTGCCTGCAGTCTTCACAGCTACCAAGGTCTAAAAAGTCAAGGAAACAAAAACCCCGAGACTAAAGGAGATGGCAGAGACCCCACAGCTACCTGCAGTGTCTGTCGTGAAAGAAATGATTGGGATATTTGGTGAAACTTGGATGGGGCCTGAGGATTAGATAGTCATAACGTATCAGGTTAACTTTTGGATTTTGGTGGTTGCATTGTGCTTATGTGGGAGAATGTTTCTTTGTTTGTGGGAAGTACACCCTAAAGTTCATGGGGCACCAGACCCACAGCTTAATTCGTTTCAATGGCTCAGGCCAGGAAAGCAGATCTTTGTGTTGTGTTTTGAACTTTCCTATTAATTTTGTGATGGTTTTTAAAGTAACATGCAAAAGTTGAGGTCAGGAGTGATGCATACTCATTCTCAAAGCGTGGTGGGCTCCAACATTGAGGCCCTTCCTGAGGAAAATTTTTGTCTTGTTATTTCAACTTAAGGGAAAAAAACTCTACTGCATTATTAGAATGTTCTTATTGAAAGAATATTGGAAAAAATTCTAAATTTATTATGTAAGTGCTATCTGCTGACCAATAAAGTTTTAGAACCCAAAGTAGAAGACAGGTCCCTTTTCTCTCTCCCTCTCTGTGTCTCTCTCTTTCATTTTTGTGTATATTTCTGTGTATATTTTCTTTCTTTCTAGTTGGAAAAACCATTCTTTACGCAAACCTAATCTTGTTGAACAGATTAAACCTCCGTGATAATGTTGGAAGCTGGAAGGCAATCTGCCTGTCAGATCAGTGCTTTGAAATAAATGTCAACCAAAGTAGGTTGAGAGGAAATTGCTCAGATTGTCTGATGGTGTGTAGAACAATGTCTGGATGGACAATACGCACTGGCCTTCTGTTACGTGATGTTTCGGCTGTGATAGGGTAGTTTTGGTTTTTTGTTTTTTAATTAGCCCAGGTAAGGAAAGCCTTCATGTGTCTCTGCGCTCTCGGCTGGCTCCTGACTGGCACGTGTAGATTGAGATGGATCACCAAGCTCAGGCCAGCAGATCAGGTCACCAAGCAAAGCTAACTGGCCCCTGTCATGTTTGGTCCTGTGACATTAATCTCATTAGCTCTAACTTGCTCTGCTAATTGCACTGTTAATTGCATGACTTTTCTTCATTTGGTTTAACACATAACAGATAGCGTTCTGCAGAATCCTAGCTTCTGTTTCGGTGACCGATAACACTTCAACCTGTGAAAATAATTTAGCGGTTTACCTTGTAGGTAGGAGTGTAGGTATAATCTGGGTACATTTACTGACTCTGTTTTTTTTTTTCTTTCTTTCTTTTTAGTTTCCTTATCCCATATCACACAACTGGTCCTCAGCCACAACAAGCTAACAAGTAAGTGATCTCTCTCATTTGTTATACGCTTTCTGACTTTTAGGTATTATTTTGGTACTGCGGATTCTGTTGTTTCCTTTGAAGAAACTAATGATAAATGATTATTTGAGGGAACCTAAAGTTTCTTTTGGTGACACTAAGATACATTAGCATATTGTCTTCCTGTATTTTGAACTTTGCTGTCCTTTGAAGATTCTTTCTTATCACATGGGTGTAGATGAAGACAGAAAATGACATCATATCTCTGGAAGTGGTTTTATTCAGGGATGGTGAATTCTATGGTGAGCTGCCCAACCACTGGTTAGCATTATATGAGAAAAACTTACTTATCAAAAATATTACAATGAGTTTGTTTACATCTATATTTCCTCCTCAAAGGGAGGGATGGGGGACACAGTTATGTAAACTATATACATTTACAACTGCATTTTTCAAATTTTTGAGTCTGGTTTTCAGACTTCCCCATCAAAAAAATTCTCTTGGGCATCAAGAGTGTCGTGGTGTGGTCACCATACGGTACAGCCGATATCTGTTTTTATAAGAGTACCGTGTGTGAGTTATGGACCATTTTGTTCTTAGAGCTGTGGCTTTCAAGATTTTAATGACAGAGACCCACTCTTTCTCATTCCTAATTGACTGTCACTTCTTTGCGCCCGCCGTATTTCCTGCAGACCTGAATGATTTTCTAATCATGTGGCAAGAATTTGTTAGGAGGCTTTCCGAGTCCGATGAAATGGAGCAGAATGCCATGTTGAGGGATTCGCGTCGTGAATTTACGTGCGTGTGTGCATTATATACAGCTCGAGGCGGTGTCACAGAGCTGTTGATTACGGAGAATTGAGAGCGACAGGCAGCAAGGCCCCTCGTGTGCGAGAAACAGGCGGATTAGTTCATTTTTAGCCAAAGTGCATATTTGTAAGGCACAGGCAGAGTGGCACAGTTGTCACCTTTAAGCCGTGGTGGCCGCAGACGCTGAGGGTGAGACCCTATAAATCCTGTGCGATCAACGTTGTAACAGGTACTATGCTGCCGTTCCATTGTTTTTATGGCAAATGGTCCTGGTCCTGTGGTCCACAGAGACCCTAATGCCAGTTCAGGGGGGATTTACGGTTTGTTTTGAAGGGTGAGCTGCATCGATCCCTAAATTCCCCAAGATTTTGTGAGCAGGAATTCCTGCTGCCCTCCATCATAGCTGGCAAAAGTGCTTCTTGATTGCTTGCTTAGCACCTCAGATCTGCACTGTCGTTACTGCAAACTGGTTTCTTTTTACACAAGGAAGCAAAACCGGCTTCATTCCTATTGTATCATTGATCTGTTCTTTAAAAAAAATCAAACAGTTGTAGTTCATTTCTTTTTTACGTGTTCACAAAGATAGAAATTCAGCGATCAATGGATCAGCTTCATTCTCCAGGCGTATAATATTAGGTTAATTCAGAGAGGCGTAAACATGGTTGTGAATAAATTGCACTGACTGTTCAAGAGATCGACTGTGAAAGAATCCAAACTTCTTATTTCTTCCCGGCCTGTTTCACCCCCGCGCCTCCACACTCCATCTGAGACACTTTTGACCTAATCCAGCAAACTCTAATTAGTCGTCTTGGTAAATTCTGTTTGGAGCCACTGCGAGCAGTGTCGGTGACACCCAGTCTGTTTCACTAAGGTCAAATTAGCATCTTTTACTATTTTTCTGGCATTTAAATGAATGACTCCGCTATGTTTTTTCAAGTGTTTATAGTAAATATGTCCATTTGACGGAAATATAAATATGCATTAAATGGAAGTGGCTGAGCACACCCTCCTGTCACTTTCTGTTGTAATCAGTGTCTTTCACTTTCTGTTGTTTTTAATAGGAACTGGCTGACATCACCACATTAAAACCACTGGGACTCAAAAGATAAACCCCTCAGCACTGCTTTTATCTTGCAAAAAGTATTTGTGTTTGTCTCTTAGTATGCCAATTACACTGTTCTCTGACATTTCCACTCGTGTACTCGCGGAGGGGATTACTGGCTTACTCAGACTGGGATCTTGATTTGGGGACCGCGTTTGACTCCACTTACTTGAGTAAATATCCGCGGAGACATCAGACCAGTGTGCTGCTGGGTCGACTTCCCTTTTCTCGCTGATGGGTTTGAACTGGACACGCCCACATGGGCTGTATGATCCTGAAATCCCTCCAGATTTTGTTTGCAGAAATTCCTAAAGTCGTCTACACTGCAGTTCCTAAAAATATTTTAATATTGTTAAGTTAATCGCTGTTAGAGCTTCATCGCTGTAATGGTGAACCTACTGAAACGTCAACCTCGGGGATCAGGACAGCGTTGATGGGTTTTGGTGAAATCAGTGGGGGAATTAACCTATCTGCAGCAACTTTCCTAGACAGATGTATATTCATGATGTTTTTAAGCAGAGTGGGGGACGAGGAGCAAGTGAATCTTTTTCTTCTGCCTTTTTGCTGTGATGGGGCAAGTACTAACAGATGTTCTTTCCGGCCCAATGGGAAGAGGTTGGGAGAGAGGAGCCCTTTTGGAAACACCAGGTGTTTCCTGAGCACCTGGCTGGGGTGCTGCGCACACCTGGTGGAAGGTGCGCATGCTCGCTCTCTCTCTCTCTCCTCTCTCTCTCTCTCTGTTTTTCTCTTTCTCTCTCTGCCCCCCACCCCTTTCAGAAACTGCCCTAATCCAGCCCCACACCCCGTGCCAGCTGCTGGATGTTGTGGTTGAAAATCATCCAGATATTGATGGTTTTGGTGCATGCGAAGGAACCTTGGCTTGCTCTACCTGTCACCTCATCTTTGAAGACCACATATTTGAGAAGTTAGACCCAATCACTGACGAGGAGAAAGACATGCTCGATCTGGCATACGGACTAACAGACAGATCACGGTTGGGCTGCCAAGTCTGTTCGACGAAATCTATGGACAACATGACTGTTCGAGTACCTGAAACAGTGGCCGATGCCAGGCAATCCATCAACATGGGCAAGGCCGCCTAAGCCAGAATAAATAGAAATATTTTTGCGAAACTTTACCTCTTTTTATAATTATTATTGATATAATTAAATGTGAACATGGGAAAAAAAAAAAAACACCTCGCTGCTGCAGGAAGACTGATCTCCTCTCCCTGTGTGTAGTTCTGCCTGTGGGAGCCCGGCCTGTTCCTGCTGCCAGTCCTCCCCCCTCCCCTATTCCCTGCACAGCCCCTCCCCATCCTCTCCTGGAGACCCCCTGGCTGCCCTGGCCCCCTTGGAACCTTCCTCCCCCAAACTCCTCTTGCAGGTAGACTCTCTAACACCTGTGCAGACTTTTCCGTCTTTCCGCTTTGTGTTTCTTCTCTCTCTGCAAATAGATTATAAGCTTTTTCAAAAGCAGGGCTGTGTCTTATTCTTCTTTAATGCCCGTTGCTGAGCACAGAGTGGCTTCCCATTAATTCCCTGAATAAACTGATCGTGGTTGCTTGAAGGAGACACATCAGGGAAATGCAAATTAAAGCCACAATGAGGTATCACCTTACCCCAGTTAGAATGGCATTTATTAAAAAGTCCAAAACAACAGATGCTGGTGTGGATGCAGAGAGAAAGGAACACTTATACTCTGTTGGTGGGACTTTAAATTAGTTCAACCTCTGTGGAAAACAGTGTAAAGATTCCTCAAAGAACTAAAAATAGACCTTTGCCATTCAATCCAGCAATCCCACCGTTGGGCATTTACCCAAAAGAAAAAAGGCTTTTCATCAAAAAGACACCCGCACTTGAATATTTATTGCAGCACAGTTCACAACTGCAAAGATGTGAAATCAACCCGAGTGTCCATCAGTCCATGAGTGGATTAATAAAATGTGGTGTATGTGCGTCCTTGAGTACTACTCAGCCGTGAAAAAGATGAATTCATACTTTTTGCAGCAGTCTGGATGGAACTGGGCACCATTTTCCGTAGTGAAGTATCTCAAGCGTGGAAAAGCAAACACCACATGTGCTCACTGTTAAAATTGGAACTAACCGACGAGCTCACATATGCACAGAACTCAGTGGAACTCAACCAGGGAGAGGAGGGAAAAACAGAGAAAAGGGGAAGAAATCTACCTAATGGTACTATGAACTCTGTTTGGGTGACAGGAGCACGATTAGCTGGGACTCAGGTATTGCACAGCGATCCATGTAACCTAAAACATTCGTACCCCCTTATTATTTTGAACATTAAAAAAACCGCAAAAAAAGGAATTTTACTTAGAGACAACCATTTTAAGACTTGTCCACTAGAGGTCACTGTTGAGATACTTATTCCCCGCCAGGTCTTGAGAAACCAACTTTATGTGTTGTCAGAGGAAATTTTTTGCAGGCATTTGAGCTATGGGCCACAGGGCATGGTGCTGTTGCTATTTACATAGTGCAGTTTTACCACATTTAAGATAAGTCCTTATAGGAGGTCTGTTGCTTTTTGTTTTTTTCCTGCAATGAAAATATTCAGGTTCACATATCATTTTTTAGTGTTTATTATGGCTACTTTCTTGAATTAGAAACATTATTTTTCTTTCAATATCTTTAACTTCCCGGACTGCTTTCTGTAGTATTTTGTATTGGACATATGTGAGAACATTTTTTTTTAACCTGTGGAGGAAGGTTTAAAATATATATATGTAACCAAATTTTAATTCCGCAATAACTGTAAAAATCAGGAAAATAGGCATTTTGCGCATATTCATACTGATTCTTTTATCATCAAATACTATCGTGTAGGAAAGAATACTGTGCGTTATGAAATGAATTGTATTCTGCATCAGAGATAAAACAATCTCTGGGCATGAAATATTTAACATGAAGCTTTTCTTAGATTTGTAAATTAATTGTATTTCTACAGCAACAGCCATATACAAATATTGCGAGCACCTTAAATAGGATAATGATATTTTTTATTTTGTGACCCATGCGTGTTGAGGATGAAGTACTCACCGTCTTGTATAAGAAATACAAAGGGTATCTTTTTGCTCTCTGCAGACACTGAGCGGTCAGCCATCTATGTAGACCTTTCGTAAGTGTGGTCTCTAAATGTAAAAGTGTTTAGTTTTATACTTAGAACTTTTAACTGCCATGTAAAACCTTTTCCTGAGGTATTGGCCGTTTTGCGTGCAGTTTCAGGTCTTAGCTGTGACCATATCTCCTCTGTTAATGCATCGGAAATAGCCAGGCAGGCAGTAAACCTAAGTTTTATGGAAAAATGTGGGTTTCTTACAAACTATTTCCTATTAGTTATAGCTTATATATGAATTTGGAATTATAATGAACCAAGCAATGCTCTTTTCTTTAGTGATTTCAGTAATTTTTTATCAAAGGTTCTAAGTGCATAGAAGTTAATACTTTTAAATTTTATGCAGATGTGTATATTGATAGGATATCTTCCTTATATCTTCTTATAAATGAATTAAGCAGCATGTTGCATATGAAAATGCATTCTTAAACTGCGTAGATGCAATTATAATGAAGAAAATTAAGCAGTTTTTAAAAAGTGTAATAAATTAATGCCCTTTTCTATGGACATAATAGATGATTGGGATGAATCAGAAAAATTAACTGTCCCAATTCATAAGATTGACCTTCACCACTCTTCCCAGATCTTGCTGTTCCTAAGTCTCTGCTTATTCCCTCTTTCATAGATTATTTGTCATGCTTTATGTAAAAGTTCTTGTGCATAGCTTGTATGAAATTAAACTAGGAGGGGCGAATATGCAAAATAAATCGTCTCTGTGTCATGAATTTATCTTGTGACAATATCAAAACAACTCGCTGTTTGCATTTTAACAGCGTCTAAATGTATTTATAATACAGAAGCTTTGATCAATAGCTTATTTTTCTAATTAGTGCACATTTATCAGTTTGCTTCTGTGCCATCATTGAAAGATTAGAGTTGAAAAACATATAGTATTTTTGAGTCCGACAGCTATTAGGTAAACAGTATCTATTTGATGGTACCGGTAGTTAGGTTACCATGAAAAATTGCAGGCAGTCGGGAGTGTGTTATTTTTGACTTTAGTAAGTGAGCTTGTGAGATCATCCCTCAAAAGTCTGTTTGCCCCGGGGGTCCAGAACCAGCCCAGCCCAAGGCCGGTGGGTGAAGTGGAGAACCTTCTTTTCAGTGGTGTCTTCCCCTGAGATGGTAGACTGTGGTCTCCCATTCTCTTTGTTGCCAGCTCTGCCAACCAAAATGTACCTCTTCTAGGATCCCTTTCCTTGGGGTCCCGCTCTGTGCTAAGAGGAAACTAGCTAGCATGCAGTGTATTAATTCTTCCACAGTATATTTTTAAATGGAATGACCTCAATCATGAGACCTTCAGAATGGTGGCAGGCTGTGGAGAGAATGAGGTGGAGGGACATGAGCTTGTCACTTTCCAGATGGTCACTAGCCCATTGGGAGGGCTGATCCTGAAAAGGGTTTCTTTTGCTATTTAACAGTAGAAAACCTGTCAAACAGAATTGATTTAATAGCAAAATATTACAGAGAGTGTGTGTATGTGTGCGTACGTGTGAGTGTGTGTGCAGGAGGGTAGAGTGGAGATCTTAAGAGGTGCAATACTTGGGTGCATACATTGTTTTAGAGCATTTCTTCTTAACTTTGTCAAACTTACCTTTTTTAAAGAACAGAGTGGGAGCATAGACCAGGCTCAATAGAGAAATGCATGTAACGGTTGTGATTTCAGCAGGCTTGTTGATCCTGGCGAGGTCACCCATGAATTCTGCAGAGATCCCCGTGCCTCAGACGTAGAAACCCCAGGGTAGGGGGAAGGATGGCACTGGTGTGTTTGCGCTGTGGATGTCCTGATGCTTCTTCTTAACGGGGCTGTTTCTTGGAAATGTGTATAAAGCTTTAAAAGGTGATTTTTAATGCAACGTGGAGCTCATTCTTGATGGCTTTTAAAAAGGTTTATAAGTGTCACCTTACTTGTTTGCTTAAATTTACATTTTGTTAAATAAGAATTTGCCATCTTAAGTGGAATTTGCATTCACAGACAAACACACACAAATACACAAATTCTCCGGTAAAAGCCTGGAGAATGCTTTTCCTGTTTCCATTTTTCTTTCTCTTCCTCAATCAACCTAATAGGACAGAACCACTCTAATACAGTTGATCGCCAGTTAACAAACTCACTGACTTCATTTTCTGCTATTTTCAATCTGAACCCTCTTTTGTCTGATTTTTTTTTGCTGTTCCTTTGGCTTTGTTTCCCTGCCTGTATATTCTTTGTTCTAGTCTCTTGCTTTTATTTTTTTTTTAAACTGAAATTCCTGCCCCTCTCTCCAAATTTTGCCCATCCTTCGAAAAGTTTAGATGAACACTCATCTCTCTTCATGAAGCCCCCCTTTTCCCTCCAGCTGAACTAACACTGTGTGGAAAGTAAAATATAAGACACCCCACCGTCCATTAGACCGTAAAGGACCACACCCCACAGACGAAAAACTTTAGCATGAAATGAAAGAGAGAAAAGAATAACATTTATTGAATCCCCACCTATCAGTTGGAAGAAACAGGCGTAAAGTGGTTGAGTGAGTTCAGCAAGCAGGTGGCTGCACTTGCCACGTCCCTAGCTGTCTCTACAGATGACCTAAGTGTGCAGTTGAAATGGTCCAGTCCGGTAAACCTAGGAGCTCCGTGGAGGAGGCGTTTCCATGGCTCAAGATCCTTACTTGTCCCAGTAGGAAGAAGGGCAGGGGGAGTTCCTAAGGTTAAAAGGCATAGTGATTTTAGTTAGACGGGGTTATCAAAGCTCCCACGTGGGTTCTGTGGCTCTTTCTAGCCCTGGACGTCTTCCCTTCCCTCCCTTTCCTTCCCTCCCTGTGCAGTAACTCTGTTCCTCAGCATCTAAACAGACGGTCGGGTAGGAAGAGAAGCTACCCAGTGTGGCCTCTTGCTGGAGTGATTCTTAATTGTGAAGGGAGACAGAAATTATTGGCAAAGCATGCTCCGTGAGAGAGAGAGAGAGAGAGAGAGAGAGATTTGACTTGTTTACTGTTAGCTCTTAATGTTAATAATCGAGAATTGAGTGTAGATATATTAATATATTCGTATATTATGTATTATACATAATAAATAGAGACATACACGCACATAAAAGAGCCTGGATAGCTGCTTTTGTAACACTGAGCTTGCTTTCTCCACTGGTTGATTGACGTTTCCTCTGTGTTCTTCTTTTCCTTCTTGCTCTTCTCAGTGTTCCAGAACTTCCCGGGCATTTTTCCTGCAGAAGCCTCTGTCCTTTCTGTACCCTTCTCTGGAGGTCACTTCCTTTCCAGGCCACCGAATGCCGTTTCTTTGCCACTCGGTGCCGCTTCTCCCACTCAGATCCCAAATTCAGTCTCTCTGTTGATGTCTCACTCTGCGGGCCGGTGGCACATCAGGACGGCAGTGTCACCTAGAAGGGCGTCCTGCAAGAACCCAGAGTTGCGAGTTCTCCTGAAGACTGTGCGCCCAACTGCTTGGTTCTCTCGGGGCAGTCAGTACGAGAGTCAGGCATCGACTAGTTTTTGTATCCTCAGAGGAGCGGAAATCCACGCTTGTCAGCTTTTTAGGAGATTGGTTTGGTTGTGCATACACGCTTTTTATAGCTTGGGGACATACAGTTTTGCATGTTCAGCTTGATAGTATAAAACCTACCTTATTACTTGCTTGTACCTTTTTTCTCTAATTTTTGTGTAATTGATTATTCTTGTTGCTGCTCAAAGAGTAGGGCTGTTGTTTTGCAGTGAGTTAAGTCAGGGATATTTTTGGTTACTAAAATTACTTAAGCTGCAGGATCCTAAGAAGGCCCACGATAGGATGAAATAAGTATGTGCTCTGGTGCTCAGTAAATGCTTGTCGACTAACCAAAAGTAACATTCCCATTGTTATTTGTAAAGCTAATAATATTTGGGGGATGTTGGCCTTTCTTGGGGGTGGATGCTTAGATATTTTGCTATTATATTTTCGCATGGAAGAACATGTAGAACCTTTCAAATGAGAATTTTCTTCACTGTTTCATAAACTTTATGTTTTTAAATAACCTATAACGACTATAATTCACATTTTAATCGCTGTTACGGGGGAAATCTCATAAAAATCCATGAAACCAGTTATCATTAGCGTACTCTTGAACTTCAGACTCTTACAGTAATATGTAATTAGTTCATTATCCACCTCGTGTTTTTGGCTGGAAAACAAAGGGTAATTAATCACTACAACTACAAATGACCTTTTTTGCATATAAAATTCTGAGGAGTGTAATTATTTGTATGCAAGAGTGTAAAGATTGTTCTTTATGCGTAATCATTAAGATGGCATTGACAACTGCGATTCCCAATTTACTGAAAGAATTGGCATGTGTGTAATTAGTGTAGACATCACCTCTGCGTTGTGAATAAACGAGTGTTTTCCAACTACTGTAGCTATGGATGTAAAAGGCTGTGTTTCCACTTTGCCCAGGAATGCCCCACGCGACGTTTCCTATACCTTCTGCAAAGGTAGCTTCTTCCTACCTTGCCTGAGTTAGGCTAAAGGGGGCCAGGTGGTGTCCAATATCATATTCACCAACACTTGGGGCAAGCAATGTTTGCTTTCACTTTTTTTCTCTTAAATATTTCCCCACCGTATATATAAAATGAGTGATCTCACCCATTTTCATGTATTCTCATGTTTTGAGTCATTTTTCTTGCAATTTTGTTGTAGTGTAACGTACTAAGTTTTACCTAAATAACAAGTTGATTTTAATATCATCCTCTACCATCCTTTATCCCTCTCTGCTTAAAAAAAAAAGAAAGAAAAGCAGTAGAAGTGTATGGCATTGTAAAAATATAACCAAGCATCTTCATTTGTTATGGTAACAGACAGAAATCTCCTATTTTTGATATAAATGTGTCAGGTTTTTGAAAGCGATGCTGTTTGATTTATTTTGCCCTAACTCATCCTATATGCTATCTTTGGGGACTGTTTGACCTGAGGGTCAGTGGGTTTTTTGGGTCACTGCACGTAGGCACGAGACAGTCGCGTTGCGCCTGCTGCAGCAGGAGGACGTGTGCACCATTGTGCCATCTACTGTCCCAGCCCCGGCTTTGGCGGTTGGCTCCCATGAAGTGCCAGCTCCGAGTCTCCCTCTTCTTGCCCTTGCACCAAGTCTCAATCCATCTCACTGCCGTGCCGTCAAGGACGCAACGGCTGAACCATTAATTTGCTTTTTGCAAAGAGGTTGGGTCTTCTGGCCCTCATGCCCTAGCCCCGGCCCTGGCTCAGAAGTCATCAGACCTAAAACAGCCTTCGTGCTTCTGCAGAAGTAGCTGGGCAGAGTGTAGCCCTCACCACGCAGAAGTTTGGTGGAGATCGTGGGTAGAGGTCACCTCCGGATTCCGTGCCTGTGCTCGTGACGGAAACCCCCGTGTGTTCCGTCTGGCTTCCTGGCAGCCGTGGGCGTTCGTTAACATGGTGCGCGGTCTATCACTGCCCTTCTGTAGCTGAAGGGAACCCGGCTGTCGGTGCTAACCATATGGCTCTAAAGACCAACGCGTGACCCCCGACCCTCCCGTGGGCTGCACCAGGCCGAGCTCCCGTCCGTATGTTTTGTACGGTGCCTGCTGTTCCCGGAGCCTGTCGCTCCTCACAGTTTTGTTTCTTTGTCTCAGGGACCACGAGATGCTTTTGCTCAAAAAGCCCGCAGATCAGTGGCACCGAAGCCGGCCGGTCTGTGCCGTCGCTGCCACCCAGCACCCTGCAGTTAGGCTTCGGTGGTTAGAAGGCCAGTAGTATAGCAGGTGACAGCTCTCCGTGAGACCACACTTGGTCATGATGAATTTGCTGCCGAGTGACTTAATTCAACGGACTAGGGAATTCAGGGCTTTCCTTGCCTCAAATGGTGTCCATCATACTAAACACTGATTTCACCTTAAAACCTACGTGAGGACGCAGAAGTTGGCTAGAAAGGGTTTGATGGTAGCACCTGGGTTGAGTGTATTAGCCCCCCAGAGTGTCTCATTTGTTTTGCTGTTTGTGGCTCCCCGGATTCAATGAGGAGTCTTCATTTGAATAAGATGGATCATTGTACTCTTACTGGCTATTGTATAGGGTGAGAGACGTAGGTATTGGATTAGGTTTCTTTTCTTTTTTTTTTTTTGAGACAGTCTCTCTCTGTCACCCCAGGCTGGAGTGTGGTGGCATCATCATAGCTCCCTGCAACCTCAGACTCCTGGGCTCAAGCTATCCTCCTGAGTAGCTGGGACTACAGGCACGTGCCAGTCTGCCCAGCTAATTTTTTCTATTTTTGGTAGAGATGGGGTCTCGCTTTTGTTCGGCTGGTCTCGAACTCCTGAGCTCAAGCGATCCTCTTGCCTTGGCCTCCCAGAGGCCTCACAGACGCGAGCCACTGCACCTGGCCTGCATCAGTGATCTTGATGTCAGCAATGAATTAAAAATTTTCTGAACCAAAATATGGTTCCCAGACCAGCTACATCAGCATCCTCTGGGAACTTGTTGGAAATACAGATTCTCTGGCCCCTCCCCACACCTACTGAATCAGAAACTCTGGGGTACCCCTCATTGGTGTGTTAATAAGTCCTCCAGTAATTCTGAAGTACTCTGTGGTTTGAGACCCCCTCTCCTAGAACAGGGCTATCCAGTAGAACTTTTCTGCAATGATAAAAAGAGTCCATATCCGTGAAATGTGGCTGGTGTGACCAAACAATGGAATTATTAATTTTATTTAAATTTTGATTAATCTGGATTTAAATTCAAATAACTACGTATACCTAGTGGCCACCCATCAGACAGCCCAGCCCCATAGCATACCCTGCTGTTTATTATTCTGTGGCCAAACTCCTAAAATGCCTTAAGTTGCGGGTTGTGGAATTATTAATTCATGTCATAGAACAAAATCCTCCAAGAATGAAACTCCAGTTGCTGTGACAATAGTTTATTTTGATTCTTCTTCTGGAGGGGAGGCAGCGTGCGGGTTGCCAGCTAGTCTAGGGAAGCCTATTCCTGAGTTTTTTGAATGTGCTTCAGCTCTGCAGTGCCTGGTGGCTCACGCCTGTTGTGAATGTAAGCAATGGTGAGGGACACACATGTCCTCGTAGAAGGAGGAAAGCCGTTGCTCCGGCATCAGCTATGTCAAGGGTTTCTTGCAGTTGGAGCTCAGGTTTCTCCGGCCTGTCCAGGAGGTGGAGGTACCTCCTGCCTGAAGGAGCTTTCTAAAGAGATGTTAATGAGCCCTTCTGCCACTTTGGACTTCTCCTGGAACCTTCCAGAAACTGTGCTTCGGGGGAGGAAGTGTGAAGAATTGTTGAGTCTGGGTCAGAACACCAAATAGACAAAACTCTAGAATTACATTCAGGTTCTTCAATTTAGTAGGATTTAAAAGAACAGAGGGCCATGCGGAGCTTTTTTTTTTTTTTTTTTAAGTTTTATTTATTTTGATTTCAGAATATTAGGGGGGGCTACAAACATTTTGGTTACATAATTTGCTTTTGTACAGTTTGAGTCGAAGTTACAAGGGTGCCCATCCCCTGCCTCCCCCTCCTGCCTGCCTGATTCAAGATTTACTTCAATATGTGCACGTAAATGTTGATTCCTTAGTTCCAGTTTAGTAGTGAGCACATGTGGTGTTTGTTTTTCCATTTCTGGGATACTTCATTTAGAAGGATGGTCTCCAGTTCCATCCAGGTTGTTACAAAAGGTATCAGTTCGCCACTTTTTTTGTGGCTGATTAGAACTCCATAGTATACATACACCACATTTTATTAATCCGTTTGTGTATTGATGGGCACTTGGGTCGTGTCCACATCTTTGCAATTGTGAATTGTGCTGCTATAAACATTCGAGTGCAGGTGTCTTTTGTTTCTTATTTTTTGTCCAAAGTATTAATATATAATTGTTATCTATGAGAGTTAGTTCAACCAAACTGTTCCACCAAAAATGGAAGCGAGAACTCCCCTACCCCTCAGTTTGAACAATGTATTTGAACTTGTATTTTTTCCTCAACACTTACAGCTGACAGGTATTTATACCCCACCTCAAAATAAATGTCAACAATGTTGGCAAGCTTTCATTTCTCTCCCTGCTCCCATGTAAACTGTATCTCAAGTTGAGAATTCATTTGGGGTTTTAGTTGTAGGTTTTTGGCCTTTATTTTGGAATACTATTTTGTCTATAAATAGGATTATATGTTCAAAATAATTTTCACTCAGAAATTTGAATATATTCCATTTCCTTCCAGCTTACAGGTATTGACAGTGGAAAGCCTGTTACCAATGTGTTTTGCGGGGAGGGGCCATAATGTGTATGTATTAAAATTTTTAATTTTACATACAGAAAAAATGCCTTTGTTTTTTGGTATACTGTTCTAAGAGTTCTTTGGCATGATACCAAAACCTCTATCCATAAAAGCAAAAAAAATTAAACTGGACTTAATTAAAATTAAAAGTTTTTGCTTTGCAAAATACATTGATAAGGCCACCCAGCTGATCTCAGGAGCCCTTAAACAGAGCTATGTGGAAGCAGTGGCTGAAAGGAGATGGGCTTATGTAAGAGGAGAGGATTGATTTTGATCTTGAAAGAACCATTGTGGTTAACATTCATAATGTGGTAGAAACAGCTCAGATTGAGATCATGCAGATTTGGTTTTAGAATCTGGCCCTCACTCTCATTAACTTTGTAATCTTGGTAAATTGGAACAACATAGAGTATGAATAAATGAATCATCTCTCTGTCATATTTCCTTATTTATAAAATAAAGATGATTTTATCTTTCCTATCTACACTTCTGGATGCTTTTCTGAGGGTATGTCAAATCACCTTGAAGAACATAACACTAATATGAGGGACTGTTTAGTATTTCCACTTGCCCCTCTGTGCTAAGTAGATGATCCATTAACATTGTGTGGAAAGATGATTTAAGCATTATCAACTTTATATTTATACAACAAATAAATAAGGAATCATTTTATTGTTATATTAATAGTGGACTACTGAAAACTGTCAAGAACCAAAAGAAGGGTTGAGTTTTATAAATGGAAGGGTGTGGGGAAATAGGGATGGAAAGGTGGGGAGTCAGAAGTACCTGCAATATTTAAGCCCTCTAAAAGATTAATATCTACTTTACATTCCTTTTTTTTTGTCTCTACCCTGAGAGACCCCATCACTTTCATAAATGTGGAATAGTTACTGCATTCACTTTAGTGTGCGGGGTAGTAGGAAAAAGCTCAGGCTGACCCAGCTGCAACTGAACTGATGGGAAAAGAAGTCTAGTGGAGCCTATGTTCTTTAACCATGTGGAATTTATTGAAAAAAAAAAATCAGGGATTTTGAGAAATGGAGTTGAAGCAGGGAAGACAGAGGACAGAAGAATGGATAGTAGGGCATGAATAGGAGAGAAAAGATAAGATGTTTGAATATCCTGTCTGATGCTCAGGCAGATGTGATTAGTTGTTGACTGAAGAATAAACTAAATATAAATTGAGCCATGTAGATTGATGGAGGCTTTTTGCTGCCTAAGTCAGAACAAGAAGTGAGGGCACAGGCTTCTAAATCTTGTTGCAGAAAGGTTGATTCCGGCAGCATATAATTTGCATCCTGGTTCCATGGGAGAAGAGGTTCATAGATGGGCACATGTTCTCACACCCCTGAACCATGAATTGGAGTTTTCCACCTGAAAGGAGCAGAGACAAACTATATAAGCAGAAAGCTTCCTACTCCAACCTTAGCTTTTATCCGTGGTCTGCAATGTCCCCATGCAGGGATGGCCAAGGCCTCTACTTGTATATCCTTTCTCCACCCTCCCCTCCTTCCCTTCTATTTGCCTCCTTTGGGACCTTGGCCCCCATCAGTTGCCCACTCCTCTCATATCTTCAATCTCTTCCACTCTACTGGCTCCTTTTTTGGTTTACAAACATGCTCAAGTTCTCCCAAACTAAAAAATACTTTCTCTTGACGATTACTATTCTGTCCCTTCCTTTCCAGAGATCTGGCTATCCTCATCACCTTAACTTCCTTCCCGTTCACATCTTGTCCCCTGGCACTCTGAATCATGACCCTACCTGTGCTGAAACTTCCCTCTTACAAGTTATAGAGGTCTGCTCATCACATTCTGCAGCCTTTTCTGAGGACTCTTTGACTTCTTTGCATGCACGTGATATTGTTGACTACACCCTCTTTTTTGATACTCTTTTCTCCTGAGAAGGTCTTATCTACTACTTGTCTACTCTGGATCCAATTATGTCTGCTCTCCCAAGTTGAATTCTCACATTTCCAACTAACTGATTGTCATCTCCATGCACATATGCTAAGGACATCTAAAACTTATCATGCCCCAAATGAAATTCATCACCTTCCTCCCCAAACATGCTTGTTTGCCTGAGTTTCCCTTACATATTTTCTGTACCACCTCCTCAAAACCTCTTTTATCTCTGATTCCTCCCTTTGCCCTTTCCGTTCAATTTGTTATGAAGGTCTGTCAGTTCTACTCATGTAATGTATGTTTTTTTCTGTCTTTCCATTTCCATTCATCAGATACTTAAGGGACCCTTACTGTGTGTAAGGAACAATGCTAGACACTGGAGAATACAAAGATTAATAACATCAAGGTCTTCGATGTCAGGAACTGAGAGAGATTATTATTAACATGAGATGAGGTGGAAATGCTATGTTATATGCTGTATTAACAAATAAGTGATTAATTTTGATATTTCGATTGTGGGGGCATAGAATCAAGGAAGATCTGAGGAAGGAAATGATATTGAACTAAGTTATAAAGAATTAGTAGAATTTGGCTAAGTGCAGAGGGGAAGGAGGATCATTTCAGACTGAAGCATAGCTGTAAAAAAAGCATGAAAACAGGAAACTTTGTTTAGGAAATGTTGCCTTGTAAAGCTGGAGTAAATGTAGGATGTAAGCAGGGACACAGAATGAGTGAAAAACCATGGGGGAGAGATGTTAAAGTCTTTTTCTCAGCCACTACCCTGTTATTAAGTCCCCATTACATTTTGATTAAAATATTGCAATAGCCCTTTATAGGTTCTCGTGTCCACTCTAACCTACTTCCAGGGTGATCTATCTTAAGAGATTTGACCAACCTGGATAGAATACTGGCTCTGGCCTTTCCTAATAAGTAATATGTCTTTAGGCAAGCTACTTCACTTTTCTAAATTTCAGTTCCCTTGCTGTTAACAGAAAAAAAAGAATCCTGCTCAAGCAGGAAGCCTGGAAAAAAAATCCTATTTTGTGAGGATTAAATGAAAAGGCGTATTTTAAAGTGTATAGTATAATGTCTGATATATGGGGGGTGGTAAATAAAGGAGAACTATTATTAGAAATAACCTTACCAAGTTGCTCAAAAATTCTAAATGCAAACTCAAACTGGCATCAAAGATCTTGTGTTATATAATCTGGCTGCAGGCAGCCTTTCCAAATTTATCTTGTTCTACTTCCCTCCTTGCCACCCCAAAAAGACTCTGCTATGTTTCCTGTTTATATCCTATACTTTTCTGACTTTTGCTTCCATAATTCCCTGTTTCTAGAATATCCTTCATCAACCATTGCTGTATGACTAAATCAATAGTTCTCTTTAATCTCAATTGCATGTTGGAATTGCCTAGGAGCTTTAAAAAATATGTATTGATGCCTGGATTCCATCTCCAAAGATTCTAATTTAATTGCATTGGTGCAGCCTGAGCATTAGGATTTTTTAAAGCTGCTCACGTGATTCTAGTGTGCAAACAAAATTGAGAGCTTACTGGCCCAAATCTTAAATGTTGCCCCAAAGCCTTTTCTGAATACCACCTCTCTCCCAGGCTTTCCTTTACCTCTAATCTTTCCTTGCCCTGAACTTCCTGCACTTTATGTGTACCTTTCTTATGACACTTACCATTTTCTCCTTTGTCATATTATTTCTTTCATGAGACCATAATCTCTTTGTACATAGTTCATGTTTGGTTCATCTTTCGTAAGGGCTCATAGTATGTGTCATTAATGTTTATTGAGTGATGAATGAATGCACACGTGTAGAAATGTGGAGAAAATGGCATATCCAGTGAGTGACCAGACAGATTACAAGAGGAGTGTGGTTCATGGAATGGAAGCAACCAAGATCCCTTACTTTAGGGATGAGGAGTGAGAGTAAGGGTATAAAGGTGTGGGAATATAGTTAGACAGGTCTGGCAACCTATAAACATAAACTTGTAGGACAATTGTTTATTAGTTTATTTAATATTTACTAAATGCATACGATATACTGGACGTTGTGCTAGGTCCCAGGAATATACAACCATGAACAAAACAAACGCAGTCCTGAGTTTACCAGTCTCCCTGCCTCTTTTTAAGAAGTCTTGGGACTGCAGGAAAGGGCCTTTGTCTCTTCATTAGTACCTGGGATTCTACTCTTACTCCTTGAAAGCATAAGGTTCTGAATTTTCTAGTTCCTTGATCCTTCCCTAGGCCCTGGCCCCTATCAGTACTTAAGGTGGTTCATGTGTTCTCTGGTAAAGATTGCCTCATGAAGTCCCCACCTACCTTCAAAGATCTTCTTTAACATGCACTGCTGAGAATTCTGAGTGGTGCAGATTCCCTCTCCACGAAGACATTTTCCTTGATCATTCATATAAGCGCACACATGGCAACTTAATATTATGCCTGAAAATTTAACATAAGCTTGATGAAATTTCCTTATGGACCAGTTGTGTAACCTTGAGTCGCACATCTGGGGAGGAATTATGGACAATAAGTAGCCTGGATATAGCACATTCATTTCTGAGTTCTTGTTGGGGATTGGAGGGCCCTGTGTCTGATAGAGATGTTCCAGAGGAAATTCCTTCATTCTTATGCTTCATCTATGACTACCCTCATTGCTGATGAATCCCAAATTTATCGCTCTGATACTTTTATTTCAGTCTGTATTTTCATTGGCTTCCTGGACATTTGTAATTAGATGGCCTTCTGTTGTGTCTGATGCAATAGGAACAAAGTACGTGATTGGCTCCCATTTGTACTCCTCACCATACTCTCACCCACAAGGCACAAGCACTCGCAGTCATATTTGTTTAATAAGCTATGTTAGAATGTTCCAACATTGCAAATCCCGTAAAGAGTCTGCATCATTGTCCCTTTTCAAATTGACCATATTGAAGGTCACTAATGATGCTGTTTTTCAAATGCTTCCAGATTGCCTCTTTTAGTATCTCTACTGCTAACCCCCTAGTTGGGGAAGCACAAAGAAGTGGAAAGAGTTTGGGCTTTGAACAGACCTAAGTTTGAATCCAAGGCTTGCCACTTTCTTGCCATGTGACATTGGACATTATTACATTAGCCTCACCTCTTTCATCTGAAAATTTAAAAGGATAATACTTACGCAGTGGGGTAAAATATGAAGTATTTATGTCTGGTAATAACTTGAGTCATCAAACTTTGGGTCTTGTTTTTCTTCCCTGAACAAACCCCTTTTAATTAAGAACCATAAAATTGCAGTTGTCCTGGGAACTTATTTCTGGATCTATCAGACAAAAGGTTTGCATTCTATGTTCAGCAAACAAAAATAACCACTAGCTGCAGTGCTAGACATCTCTTTACAAGATTTGCAAAATTATAGCATTCTAACATAGCTTGATAAGAGGCAGGTTTAGCATAAAGCTAATGAAGGTTAATCTTCAGAATTCACTTCCATGAGCCCCTACCAGGGAAGCTGTGGGCATTTGTATTCATAATTTCTTATGGAGAGTGGAATTGGAGGAGCTACTAGCATTTGTATTTGTTATTTTTCTTAAAGGGGATCCTCCAAATTATTTAGCCTTCAGGCTTCCACAAAAGCTGGATCATGCTTCTTGGTATTACGGTGACGAGACCTGGAGACTCTTTGGAAGAGCTGTTTGTGAAGTGTTAGTGATTGTTTCTTATACATTCCTTCCCTAAAATTGGGCTTTCTTGATGTATTCCTTACTTCCCACTTGAAGTCAAGGATTGGCACCCATCCAAATGTTGCTCACCTGAAGATGTGCTTGAAAGTGGTGCACCTGAAGGCTGTTCCCCTGCAGGCTGTTCAGCCACAGCCTGCTCACTGGAAGCCTGTTCAGCCGCAGCGTGCTCACCTGAAGGCTGTTCACCTGCAGTGTGGTCAGCTGAAGTATGTTCACCGGCATCATGTTCTCCAGAAGTGTGCTCACTTAAACTGTTCCCTCTTGAAGAAGTCTCATATAAGGCCTCAGCATCTGAAGGGTTTGCAAGTGAAAAGTAGTCTCCTGAAAGTTGTTGAACTGAAGCGTGATGATCCATAGAGCCAGGAGGTTCATCAGGGTAACCTGATGTTCCTAGAATGGAGAAGGAACAGAAGAGAGATGGCAAAAGTGAGAGAGAAAATGGGATAAAAGACTACTTTCCTGTGGAGTGAGGCTAATGTTGTGAGACTCCTAGGTTTTCTATGGGCCCGGATCAGGCACCTGAAGATAGTGCAGCTGTTGGGGGAAGTCAGCTAAGTACCCTAAGAGACCACCTCTGGGATTGAAGGGAAGAATTTTAAGATCCACAATATTAAGAACTGCACAGGGGTACCCACTCACTCATGAACCAGAAGTGCCTGAAGGGAAATGAATGTGTCTCCTTGACAAAGTCAGCCTCAGCAAATCTGATGTAATTAGAAGTCCACCACCAACTTTCCCTGTCATTCCTCTATGGGTGAAAGGCAAAAAGAATGGAGATGGAAGAGAGAGACAGAGAGAAAGCAAGTAGTTTTCAGTACCTCAGTAATTCTAGCCTAAGTTAGGGGTGGAAGATTTAAACCTTCAAACAAGATCACCTGATGACAAATATCTAATGAGCTCACAAAAATTATCAGAAGGGATTAAGGCACCTTTCTTTATTTGGTAAGGTTAAGTTTTTTCTCACACTGAATCCCCAATCCATGTGGTTGGGGACTCAGAAAGCAAAGTTGCTATAAATAATATAAAAAATTCTTGGCTTATCTTATGTCTCTGAATTGAGACTCCTTGCAACATACCATTTACGCCTACTTCATGGAGTTGTCTTGAGTATTTAATAAGATAAATTGTGAAATGCATCAATGCTTAGGTACCCAATTAGTTTTCTCTACTTTACGCTGGGAATTCCAAATTCTTAAATGGTGGTTCTCTTCTGGCCAGTCTCTTTTACCTTTAATGCACTTCATTAATGACTGCCAGACAAATATTCCTTAAGTATAACTTTCATTTTAATTGAATGAAAGCACCAAACAGACAATTTGATTAGATGGAACTGCCTAGAGGAGAAGTAGATTACAATAACCGAGCTATTAATCCTAGCCAAAAGCTGAGAGGAATTACAGGATCTTTGAGGCTTAGGCAGTCTAAGGCCCCAGAGAACTCAAGTTCTTGAAGAATCCTGCAATAGACACATATTCTGGGAGCTTTGCAGTACTTACAATCAATGACTTTCTGTAAGACTAGGGTTAGAATATGTTGATAAAGGAAATAAGATTTAGTAAGGCTTTCAGGAGGTTTTTATTTTAAAAACTTATTACATAAATAGTATTTACTTGATTGATTCTTTAGTAGTTAACAGAAGTTTTATTAAAGAAATGTTTCTGATATAGAAAGGAGGCTTGAAAAAGCACACTAAATTTTAGTCATTCTTACAGTTTATGACTCATTGCTTCACCATGTGCCTGGCACATACTACCATCTGGTGGCTGTGTATCTACATTTCTGAGTCAACTTTTCAAAGTCCAACAAAAGAAAAAGCAAAATCTCTGACAGCTGACATTAAAGAAAATACATTGTCATTTTACTAACAGCTCAGACCTCATGGCTTCTCTCTTCTGTGGGAGGATGGAGGGAACACAGCCCACCATGAATGGGAGATCCTGAAAGAGGAGATACAGACAACTGGATGGACAGAACACAGCCATAAAGGAGAGGCTTGTAAGGTCCCTGGCCTATATCACTGCCATGTTCTGAGGTGACTTTCTGGGCAATTCACATTCTCATGTCTTTCTGTCTTTCCTTGGTAAATTAACTACATAAGGAGCCTTTACACTGAATTGGTAGGGACAGACCTTCATTTGGACTTCTACAGAACCAGTAGGCCTATCCTCACATCTCCAGAGTATCAGGTACAAATGTTGAGTGGCTAAAAGAAGTAGGAATAAGACTGCCAGGCCAGTGGGCCCCTCAAACTGTAAACCCATAATTAGGAGAAATCAACTGGTTTAGGAGCTCTCAGAGTTGGATTTGTTCAGCTACTCTTGATTCTGAGTCAGATTTGTTTGGGTAACTAAGAGACTTGGTCTTCCTTCTTCAATGGCTGAAACACCTTAAAGAAGGCCTGTTATGTATCTACCCAAAGCCTAGATAATACTCACCTCTGGCAGATCCAAGCAGGCAAAGACTCATCAGTAAGAGAAACTTGTTCATCTGGATTTAGAGAAAGAGGGGACCCTAGTGTGGGGACCCCAAGAGCAGTGAAGAAAACTGTGAGCAGAAGCTCCCAATGCTGAGTCAGAGCTCTGGGAATTCTAGAACCTCAGAGACAAACCACGTTTCCTCACAATGGGTTGTGCTCTGAGGTCCTCATGTAGCCTGTTCAGGCAGGTTGGCCCTTAGCAACCCATGACTTATTCTACTAGTGAAGGCTAATGAGTATTTTCTATGTGCAGGATGGTGTGTTAGGGCTATCTGCCCTATCTTAAAAAAAAAAAAGTATTACCAAAATAACACTCTTTATAATAAAGTTTAAAAGATATCTATTCTCTTTTTAAGGTGTTCTTGACAATGAGATGTGATTGGCTGGTTATTTTGTGTTTGGCTGTCTAAATGAACCTTTGACTGGAGGGGAGAAGAGAGACACAGAGAAAGATATTTTTCCTTTCCCCCTCCTGCCACAGTTGGCACTGACCAGGTCTTTACATGACAAAGCTTCTGTTGGTTGTCCTCTCTTCCATGGCTCCAGCTCTCTACCAGGCTATGGTAACATGTTTTCCTCCCCTGCCCCTTAGGCCTAGGGATGATAATGGTTTCCTGTTGTGCTAATATCCCAACTTTCCTTTTCTTTCTTCTTCTTTTTTTTTTGTTAAGGATGCCCACTTCTATAAATAGTCTTTCCATATAGACTTTTATCAATCATGGTTTTGGTAGGAAACAGGTGGCAAACTGGAACAGATGATACACAGGTATCAGCAGAGTAAAGGGATCAAAAACGGCTGGATGAAAGCTGTGTGTTGAGCTGTAACTTCTACCAAGGGGGCAGCCACGCTGCATACAGAAGATGCATACCCGATATAGAGCCAGAACCCTTGGGTGATTGGGTGGCAAAGATCCTCTAGCCCCCATCTCTTTCTTCTTCCCTGTCCAGCTCTCCTTGGACCATTTTGTTACATATACCACTGAATGCTAGATCTAGAATATTTGTCACTGTATTTGTCACTGTTATAATTGTTTGTTTCATGTTTATATCTCCTATTGGACTCTAAGCTCCTTGAAAAGCAAGGATCCTGTCTTTCTTTCTTTCTTTCTTTCTTTTTTTTTAAAAATCTCAGAGATCCTATCTTTCTAGATTACGATTGTAACTCTAGTACCTAGCAGCATGCTTTCCATATAATAGGCACTTATAAATCTTTCCTGAATGAAAGAATGAATGAATTGCCTTTTTTTGGGCCTTTCCCTGCCTCATGGAGGAGAATCTATAGAGAGTCCCTAGAGTGGGTTGACTTAAGGCTCTGGAACAATTGAAAACTGGATCACCAGGGATCAAAAGTTACTTGGCTTGAGTTGGAGGATAGAACTAGGATTTCTGAACCTCAGTCTGGGCTCTTTTGGAGTAGAGAAAGACATGAAAGAGCATGCTATTAATAGTTCCTTTCCTCCATGGGGAACGAGTTTAGAGGAACAGCTACGAGATCACGCTGGTCAGACTTTTGTCGATATAAGCGATAGAAATTAGTGGAAAGGAGGAAGTGCGATCTATCCCGCCCACCAGTTATTTTGTTGGCAGCACCTCTCTTTATAATTACCAGAACTTTCTGAAACATCCCTGCCTCCCCTCTGTCTTTCCTCCCTCTTTTCTTGAGATTTGCTTTAGAGGACTGTATCCTAATTTCACCCAAGCTGGTTTTCCCTGGGCTTTATCGTGGAAACTTTCTCCCTGTGCCCAGCAGTCTGGCCCATCAAAGCCAAACTTGTGAGCATCTGAGCACACCATATATAAGAAGACATGGTGATGGAGAATTCACTCTGGGAATTGAAGAGTTCTTAGCCAAGACATCCAGAGGCATTCCATCCCTGCCTCCTTCCTCTGCCAATCTCTTCCATCCCAGATGAGCTGATATTCCTGTTTCTTTCTTTCTATTTTTTTATTTTTAAAGCATTATCAGTGAAAAGTGTTCCCATTTCTAATGCCACTAAATGAATGAAGAACCATCCAGCTCAGCCCTTGATATTTTTGTGGCTTAGTTTGAAAAGGTGAGCTGAGCCAAATGAAGTCCTCTAACAGGAATTTATAATTGGAACACAGACAGACAGTGGCCTCTGGAGAGCTGAGTTGAAAGGTCATTTAGACTCCCGTGCTGGGACCAGTATTTGGGGCAAAAGGGAGGATGAGCAAGCCAAGAAATCTAGAAGAGTATAAGACAAAAGAACATAGAGGAAAAGAGACACATGCCTCATTCAGTTTACCTTAAGTAATGGGGAATTATACAGATACATATGTAGGAATACATTCCATCTAGGTGCAGCCTCATGGAGACCTGAACACAGTCTGCGACCTTGAAAGGTAGCTCTGGATACACAGCAGTCCTAGTAATCAATCTTGTGGGCTTTTAGTTTCTTCTAGTCTTCCTCCCTGCCTATGTTCCTTCTGCTCTTGTTCTGAAATCACTTGATTCTTTTTATTTTGTGACTTCAACTTACACACAAATTCTATGTATTGCTGACTTTTCCTTACTCATGCCTCCTGAGCATTCGCTACTTCTGTCTGTTCACAGCTTCTGTTTACTCCTAACATCTGACAAGTGCCTTTGTTTGTCTTTTCACTTCTGGCCATAATTCGCACTATTGACTCTCTTCACTTTCAAAATTTCCAAGAGAGGGAATCTGAATGATTTACTCTTATTCTTGTCCCTTTGGCACAAAATTCTATTGCCAGGCTACTTCATAGGCCTTTTATGCAATTCATGGTGAAGCTTGATTTTGCAAAATGGGAAAGTATGGGCCTTTTAGCCCAGCCACAAGACTAGTATTAATAGAATCTCCCAGCTCCCACATTCCCTCTGAATAATGAGGGGAGGAGCGTGGGGAGAAGGGCATGCACTAAGGGACAGTGGGACCGAATAGTTGCTCCTGTGTCCTCTTTCCTTGCTGAGTCCATGCCTGACTGAGCATCTGGGGTAGGAGGTTGGTGTGTAGTTCATGAGTTCACCTTGCATTGGCTGTCTACTTCACCTGCCTTAAGCTCTTTTATTTTTAAGCAAAAATATCAACATCTTTATTTTTCCTTTTTCCTTAAACAGATACTTTAGATTGCCTAAAGGCTGACCCCTCCACTGGTGCTTGGGTTCTCTTCTTCCATGGGACACCTCTTTACTTTGATATAATGGACCCAAGGTTTTATTTTTGACAGTTTCAATGAGGTACATACTTCATAGGGTCCCTTCCACTTCTCTGCTTCCAATCAGGGCGGGGGCCTGAAAGAGGTAAACTCATGCATAGTGGTTAGCACCTGACCCACACATTTGACACATTGCTTTACTCTGTTTTTCTCACTCACAGTTATATTACCATACTTACCTTGTGGTGCTAGGAAGGGTCTCTCATAAACTATTTCTTAGGGGCTTAACTTTAACCTGCTTTTGAAGGCTACCCTTATCTGGAAGAGGACAAGCAGCAATATCATATCTTACTTTCCTGTATTAATTCCAGGATGCATGCAATTCTAGATGTAGGGCTTTGCTTATTTGCTGGGTTCCCTCTGCTACAAGGGAGGGTGCATTCTTGCTCTGTATGGAGGAAAAGGAGCCTATGAACATCTTGATGACCCGAGGGATCATTGAGTCTGTGTGCAGCTTCTTGGAGAAACAGTTCACCAGGTTCCCACTGAAGGTCCACTCAGAGAAGTTCATGGGTGGCCACAGGACATTGTGCAGCAGATCCAGGTGCAGACAGCGGGAAGCAAAGATTCCCCTGGAGGGCACAGCCATGGAATAGCCAAACACAGTGAGATTAATATCTTGAGCCGTCGAGCTGTCTCTGAAGCTGCCTGTCCATGGCCTCCATCACCAGCATGCCACTCTCTACCCGCTAGGCTTCTTTTCCCGGACTGCTGATGCCCATCATCCCGTCATCCTCTGAGGCTTGTTCCTGCTTCGTGCTGGCCTATGTGCACAGGAACTCGGCAAAGGCCCTGTCCCATGTCAGTGGCCCCTGGTAGGAGCCCATCTTGGAAGTTCAGACACTCTCTCCATTTGGGTAGGAGAAGTCTCTACCCAGCCTGAAAAGGTATCTACCAATACTGAGTGAAATTGCCAGTCATCTAAAGGGTTGGGCTCCCACACGTTGGACTCTTTGTGCAGCAAGTCGTCTTTCTGTCCTTGGACCACTCTGAGCACACAGTTTGTTGCACACAGAGTCCTCTCACATGAGGTCCCATCAAATCCATTAAGGCATCATGCCCCTAACGTGTGCATTTATGTGGGTGCCTCATAAGAGGCTGAACAAAAACTTCGGGTTGGAAAACGAATCCATGAGAGTTCTGTCTCCGCTTAGCTGTGCCATCCCAAATGGCAAAGTCCCAGTCTTTAAAGGGGATCTAAATCTAGCCAGATTATCAAGGCCCCAGAGAACAGATCACCTCCAGTGGCCTCCTCAGCAGCTCTGCCAGTGGCCTGACTTCATTTTGCCATGCTGGCCACCCACTTGGGCTGAGCCATGGCCTGTATCAAGGCCATTATTTCAGTGGCATACTTAATATTCTTATTTCTTGCCATCAGGGACCTCTTTTCTTTCAAATGACACTATGAGCATGCATAATCATAAAAGCATATTTAGATTCCATATAAATGTTTGCCTTTTTCCTCTTGATGACTGCAACTCAGCTTCCTGGGCTGGAGTCCCAGGTGGCAGTGCCACTGCCCTAATCACCACATATCAGTCCCTTGTCCATAAAGTTGTACTTTTTGCTACTATGAGATCAACTTTCGCTTCCACATATGAGTGAGAATATGTGATATTTACCTTTCTGTTTTTGGCTTATTTCACTTAACATAATGTCCTCCAGTTCCATCCATGTTGGCTCAAATGACAGGATTTCATTCTTTTTATTGCTGAATAGGATGCCAAAGTGTACATATACCACATTTTCTTTATCCATTCATCTGTTGTTGGAAACCTAGATTGATTCCAAATCTTGGCTATTGACTCCATTTATTGAAGAGACTCTTTCCCCAATCAGTGAGTGTTCTTGGCACCTTTGTCAAAAATTAGTTGGTGATAGATATGTAGATAAATTTTGAGGTTCTTTTTTGTGTTTCCTTGGTTTGCACATCTGTTTTTATGACAGTACAATGCTGTTTTGATTACTATAGCTTTGTAGAATATTTTGAGTTCTGGTAGTGTGATGTATTCAACTTTGTTCTCATTTTGCTCAGGATTGCTTTGGCTACTTGGGGTCTTCTGTGGTTCCATATGAATTTTAGGATTTTTTTCCTATTTCTGTGAAGAATGTCATTGGTATTTTGGTAGGGCTTCCTTTGAAATTGCAGATTGCTTTTGGTAGTAGTATTATAGCAATATTAATTTTTCATATACATGAGCATGGGATGTCTTTCCATTTGCTTGCATTCTCTTCATCGGTGTTTTGTAGTTTTCCTTATAAAGATCTTTCACATCCTTGGTTAAATTTTTTCACAGGGTTTTTTGTAACTAGAATAAATAGGATTGCCTTCTTGATTTCTTTTTTAGATAGTAGGTTGTTCATGTATAGAAATGATATGGATTTATGAATATTAATTTTATATCCTGCATGTTTACTGAATTTGTTCATCAGTTCTAAGAGATTTTTTGATAGTGTTTAGGTTTTTCTATATATAACATCATGTCATTTGCGAACAGGGACAATTTTACTTCCTCCTCTCTAATTTTAATTATCTTTAGTTCTTTCTCTTACCTAATTCCTCTGGCTAGGACTTCTAGTACTGTGTTGAATAAGAATGGTGAGAATAGGCATCCTGATCTTGTTCCAGTTCTCCGAAAAAAAGCGTTTGGTTTTTGCCCACTCTGTAGGAGGTTAGCTGTGGGTTTGTCATATATAGCTTTTATTATGTTGAAGTACTTTCCTTCTATACTTACTTTATTAAGATTTTTTATCATGAAGGATGTTGAATTTTATCAAAAATTTTTTCAGCATCAATTTAGATGTCATGGTTTTTGCCTTTCATTCTATTGATGTGGTGCATTATGTTTATTGATTTATGTATGTTGAGTCAGCCTTACATTCCTGGGATGAATCCCACTTGATCAGGGGGTATTATCTTTTGGATGTGTTGTGGGATTGGGTTTGCTAGTATTTTGTTTAGGATTTTTGCGTGTATTTTTATCAGTGATATTGGCCTGTAGTTTTTTTTTTTTGTTGTATCCTTGTCTGGTTTTGGTAGCAGGGTAATGTTGCCCTCATAAAATGAGTTCGGATGTATTCCTTTCTCTTCATTTTTCAGAAGACTTTGAGTAGAATTGCATTAGTTCTTAAAATGTGTTCTAGAATGTAGCCCTGAAGCCATCAGGTCCTGGGCTTTTCTTTGATGGGAGGCTTTTTATTATAGTCTCAATCTTGTCACTCATTAATGGTTTGTTGAGGTTTTCTATTTCTTCATGATGTAATCTTGGTAGGTTGTATGTGTCCAGGAATTTATCGATTTCATCTACATTTTCTAATTTGTTTCATATAGTCGTTTGTAGCAGTCTCTAGCAATTCTTTATATTTCTGTGGACTCAGTTGTTATGTCCCTTTATTAATTTCTAAATTTATTGACTGAAGTCTTCTCTCTCTTTTGTTAGTCTAACTAAAAGTTTGTTGATTTATCTTTTCAAAAAACAACTCTTTTGTTGATGTTTTCTGTTTTTAGTCTCAATTCCACTTAGTTCTGCTGTGATATTTATTATTTCTTTCCTTCTACTAATTTCGCGTTTGGTTTTTTTCTTTCTTGTATAGTTCCTTGAGGCGCATCAATAAGTTGGTCATTTGACGTCTTTCTATTTTTTTTCTTTTTTTCTTTTTTTCAGACTGGTCAAGTGAAGCAGTGAGAATGGAGAAGGAACAAAGGGATCTGTAACTGGATGTGATCAATTAGTTGTAAACACTGCTGCACTTGGACCAACCTCTATTTTTGATATAGGCATTATTTGTATAAACTTTCCTCTTAGTATTGCTCTTGTTGTATCACATATTTTTGGTATGTGGTATTTCCATTTTCATTTGTTTCAAGAAATGTTTTATTTTCTCCCCGCTGGCCCATGGGGCCCACCTGGTCCAGGACCACCCCCACGGTCGCCCCCATCGCAGCCACCACTTACCTGGCACCCTCTGGGCCTCCATTTCCAGATGATTTCTACTTGTTGCAATTTGTTGAGACTTGTTTTCTGGCCTAAGACACGATCTATTCTAGAGAGTGTTCCATGTGCTCATGAAAACACTGTGGATTCTGCAGCGTGTGGGTGAAATATTTTGTAATTATTAGTTAGATCTATTGGTCTAGCATGCAGTTTAACTTTGATGTTTCTGTGTTGAATTTTCTGTCCAGATGATCTTTCCATTAATGAAAGTGGAATGTTAAAGTCCCCTACGCTTATCGTACTGAAATCTCTCTCTCCCTTTATATTGATTAATGTCTGCTTTGGGAGCTCTGGTGTTGGGTGCATAAATAATAATAAATTGTTATATCCTTCTACTATATTGACCTCAATATTATCATATAGTCATTTTGTCTTTTTTAAAGTATTTGATTCATAGTCTATTTTATCTGATACAAGTATAGTTACTTGGCCAGGAGTGGAGGCTCATACCTGTAATCCTAACACTCTGCAAGGCTGAGGCAGGAGGATTGCTTGAGCTCAGGAGTTTGAGACCAACCTGGGAAAGAGCAAGACTCTGTCTCAATAAAAAATAGAAAAATAGCTTGGCATGGTGGTGCATGCTTGTAGTCCCAGCTACTCCAAAGGCTGAGGCAGGAGGATCGCTTGAGCCCAGGAGTTTGAGGTTGCAGTGATCTGTGATGACGCCACTGTACTCTAGTTGAGATGACAGAGTGAGACTGTCTCCAAAAAATAAAAAATAAAAAAAAAAAATTAAATAAATAGTAGCTACTCCTGCTCTTTTTTGGCTTCTAGTTCCGTAGAATATCATTTTCCATCCCTTAACTTTTAATCTATGTGTGTCTTTATAGTTGAACTGGGTTTCTTGTAAGCAACGTAGAGTAGGGTCTCATTTCTTTATCCATTTGGCCACTCCATGTCTTTTAATTGGGAAATTGAGTTCATTTATATTCAGTATTATTATTTAGAAGTCAAGAGTTACTACTTTTTTTTTGTTGCTTGTTTTCTTGTTGTTTTGTGTCTTCTCTTTTGCTTTCTTCCTTTCTTCCTGTCATCCTTTGTGGTTAAGTGATTTTGTCTGGTAGTGTGCTTTAATTCATTGCTTTTAATTTTTACTGTTTCTATTATTGGTTTTGGAATTGTGGCTACCATGAGGCTTAAAAAAAACTTCTTATAGTAATACAATTCATTTAAAGAGATGACAACATATCTTATATCACAGAAAAAAGCAAAGAAAAAGTGCAAAAAGGACTGTACTCTGATTTCATCCTTCCTCCCCTACTTTGACTTATCCTTTTCTCATTCTGTATATTTTTACATTGCCCATCTCTTATCAATAGGCTGTATCTATTATTGGTTTTGATAGTTTTGTGTTTTAGGCTTCATACTGGATTTATGAGTGGGTTGTACAACACAATTATTATATTGGGGTATTTTGGAGCTGTCTTTGTACTTAATTTTACCTTGGGTTGTACACTTTCCAATATATTCTCTTTGCAATTTAGTGTTTTTTTCTTTCAGATTGAAGAACTCTCTTTAGTTCTTTAGCATTCCTCATAGGACGCACATGGTGATGGTGAATTCTCTCAGCTTTTGTGTTCCTGGAAGTGACTTTATCTCCTTTTAATTTTAAGGAATCAAATTACTGGATAAGTATTCTTGGAGTGTAGTTTTCATTTTTTAGCACTTTGAAAATATCATTTCACTCCATGCCTGACTGTGTGGTTTCTGTTTAGAAGTCTATTGCTAAATAAATTGGAGCTCCCTTTCATGCTATTTTCTTCTTTAATCTTGCTGCTTTTAGGAGCTTTTCTTTGTCCTTGACTTTTGAGAGTTTTGTTATTATGTGTCTTGAGGTAGTCTCATTGGGGTCAAATGTGATGTTCTCTGACCTTCCTTTACCTGGATATTCATATCTTTCTCAAGTTTTGGCAAGATCTCTGTTATTGTTTCTTTGAATAATCTTTCTCCCCCTTGGTGTCCCTCTTGGTCTTGTTCAACTTCATCTTGAATACCAACAATTCTCATATGCAGTCTTTTGAGGTAATATTCTATATCTTGTAGGTGGCATTTGGTCCTCTTCATTCTTTTTTGTTTTTCATACTCTGATTTTGTATTTTCAAATAGCCTGTATTTGAGCTCCCTGATTCTTTCCTTTGCTTTGTCTCTTCTGCTATACAGAGCCTCTAATGAATTTTTTAATTCAGCAAATGTATTTCTCTCTTCCAAGAATTGTTTGATTATTTTTCATTAATTCAATATATTTGAAAAATTTCTCTGATAAATTTATGAATTGTTTTTCTGTGTTATCTTGGAGATCACTGAGTTTCCTTAAAACTGCTATTTTGAATTCTTGGTGGGAGAGCTCATGGATTGCCATCTCATATAGGTCAGTCATTGGTTCCTTGCTTTGTCCATTTGGAGTGGTCATGGTTCCTTGATTGATGTTGTTTCTTGTGGATGTACATCTATGTCTTTGCATTGAAGGATTGTTTATTCCAATCTTCCCTTTCTTATTTGTTTTGGTTTTTATTAGGTATGTTTGCTTAGAGATTCTTCATAATTTACCTGTTACATATATTACTTGCTATGTCACTGCCTCTGTTTCTGCACTAGAGGGCGCCTTAAACCCAGGTTTCCCTTGACTGTGGCAATGGATCAAAGCACTGCCAGTTTGGAATGGGAGTCAGCACAGAGGATATTCTGACATTGTGTAAAGGCAGGCTAGGGATTCATGCACAGAGGTTGTGTGGAACATTCCTCCTAACAGCATGCTTCTCATAGGTGGAGACATCGACAGATCTGCCAGGGAACCCAAGATGGTGGGAAACCTGGCTGTCTACCTTGATCTAACTTTTTACAGTGTAGAAACTGTGAGTTTGGGGAAAGTTTCTGCTTGCTTCCTACCAGGTAGATTGACAGGAGGGGTGTTGTAGCCATGGAAATTCGATTCTCTTACTTTCTGCTTGGAGTATTTTTACTTCTCTGTGGCACTGGGAAATGGTTTATCCTCACATTTAAGTTCTGGAAAATTGCTGGAGATAATGTCCATGCTGCATATTTGTTATCAGTTTTCTTTGTGTGTGTGTGGGGGGGTGTTAAACCAGCTTGCATTTACACCACCATTCTGGAATTGGAAATGCTCAGTCCATAACTTCTAATACTAACCAGGAATAAGTCCCTTTTATTTTCTATAGGTGGGTTGGGGATAAGATTTGGCAATGTTGTAGTGCAATGTTAAGCTTAAGGGTTCTGGACAGAGACTTGGGTGTGAGGATGAGCTCCAGCATGTGAAAGCTGTGTGACTGGAAAAGGGACAAAGCTTCTTGAAGCCTCCTCTTCCCCCTGAAATAGATTATTATAATACTTACTTCATAGGCTTGCTATGAGAATTAATTGAGACAATTTTATAAAATTCTTAGCAGGCCAAGTAAGGTGGCTATTGCCTATAATCCCAGCACTTTGGCAGGCCAGGTCTGGAGGATCACTTGAGGCAAAGAGTTTGAGACCAGCCTGGGCGGCATAGGGAAACCCTGTATCTACAAAGAATTAAAAAATTAGCTGAGCACGGTGATGTGTGCCTGTAGTCCCAGCTACTCAGGAGGCTGAGGCAGGAGGATCACTTGGAGCCCAGGAGTTTGAGGCTGCAGTGAGCTATGATTGTATACTGCACTCCAGCCTGGGTGACAGACCAAGACCCTGTCTCAAAATAAAAATTTAAATTAAAAAATAACATCCTTAGCATAATGTCTGGCACATAGTAGTTTTAGTCACAGGGAAGGGCATGTGTGTGTGTGCATGTGTTCAAGCGCTAGTGGTAGAAATGGTAGCTGGGATGGTAAAGAGTAAGACATAGTAGCCAGTAGGAAGCAGAGCCTCTCCCCTGTGCATTGGAGCGAATGGGCTCTGAGAATCAAAATTTTTGTTCTGGGTTCTACTATTCCTGTGTATTTCAGTCTCTAGGTGCATATAGTATGTTTGCTTATCAGTCTTATGAGGGTTATTACCCTGAAATGGGGCTATATCTAGATTTATTGTGAAGATAGAAACTGCAAAGGATGAGCTTTGTACAATATCTTCAGCAATGTTTCTTGACACAAGTTTCTAACAGTACCCTGGGTATCCTTCCCAAATTTGTCTTCTCCATAAGTAGAGGCTCAAAACACTAGGCTTCATCCTCCAGTCTGGCTGATATCCTCATAAAAGTTAGATATAATTGGAATATTTGTTACCAACTCCAAATACCTGGCCATATCAGGGATGCTCTGGGGCTTCTTTGAGGGGACGAGGAGAGGTACCAAAGCCTTGCAGTGTGGTCTGCCCCTCGGCCACTGCAGTGTGTGCGGCCCTTCCCTGCTTGCATGAGCACTGCAGCTACTGGCTGGCTCTGCCTTCTCTTGCAGCAGAGAGAAATCTTTCTCCTCTTTCATTGCTAATGGTGCCAGTGGAGCGGGTATGGAAGTTTGCTCATCGTGCTTTAAAAAAGGTTTTTCCCCTGAACTAACCTGACCCCCCATGTGTGCTGGAATCAGCATTGCTGCCACTGGAGTCACCTGGGGCACCAATCAGGAGGGGCTTGAAATTTATTGATTCACTGAAATTCTTTTCCAAAAAATATTTGCCTATAGAATCTTTCTTTTCTCCAGATTTCCTTTGTTTTAAAAGAAGATTTTACCAAAGCTCTATACAGAACGATAGAGAAACAGTAATAGCTAAATTTATTGTGTTCTAAGCAGTTGCCAGACTCTTTTCCACGTAGTGACTGGGGAGCCAGGAGTGGATTCCAGAAAGTTTGAATCCCTAGGCAGACGTTGACCTTTATACTGTCATGACTGATGTGTGGATCCTGTTCTCTGACTTTAATTTAGCTGATTTTGGCTTTGTCTAAATGTGGATACTCAAAATTAAAAACAAATGATAAAAAGGATTTTGGGTTATAATGACTATGTAAAAACAGTTTTCAGTAGAACAAAGTACAGTGCTATGACTACATTTTCTTCTCTATAATTCCAGTATCATGGCCCTGTTGCTAACTAAAAAGGAAGTCCAAGAGCATTCCATTCTCTTTTTATTAGTTAAATTTTAGGTTTTGTCAAAGTTATATATTTACACAGTTTTAAAAGTCAAAAAGTTCTGAGGGGCCAGGTGTGGTGGCTCACGTCTGTAATCCTAGCATTATGGAAGGCCAGGACGGGAGGATCACTTGAGTCAGGAGTTCAAGACCAGCCTGAGCAAGAACAAGACCGTATCTCCATAGAAAATGCAAAAATTAGCTAGATGTGATGGTGGGTGCCTATAGTCCCAGCTACTTGGGAGGCTGAGGCAGGAGGATCACTTGAGCCCAGGACTTTGAGGTTGCAGTGAGCTATGATGACGCCACTGCACTCTAGCTGGGGTGACAGAGTAAGACTCTGTCTCAAAAAAAAAAAAAAAACAAAATTCTGAGGCTTATTATGAGAAACTTCCATCCTTTGCCACATTTCTTTCCTCTTCATGCCCCCATTACCTATTCCACTGGTCTGTGCACAGTCAACACCTTCCACTCTTCTGGCTGTGTTTTTGCCTATTTATTATCACATTTCTGAATGTGTGCAAATGTACACTAGGTTTCTATAGGTAGACTTCCTACTAGAGATGAGAAACTAACTTATTGACACCTCTCTCCCCACCATACCCACGAAAATATGTTTCCCTAATTCTAGCTTCCCAAATCACTCAGATTGTAATTTTGGTTAAATCAAAATTCTATGCATACGTTATCATGACATAAATATAATTCACAGCTGTGTCATGCAGTGAATCAGGATCACATGTGCTTGGTAAGTCCTTTGTTGGTTTGGTTTTGACACCCCTAGAGTTGAAAATTATCTTATTTTTCCATTTCTTATATTGATTTCATCATTTTCTTGGGATATCTTCCTCCTCGCCGCACTCCCCATCATATCCATCCCTTCCCTCTGCTCTAATCAGGACTCACCACTGCCCGGGTGTGGTCTTGGGGTTTTCCTTTTGCATCTTCCTGGGGATCTCCTTGGCCCTTCTCATGTGGATCCTTTGCGGTTAGAGAAGTCTAAGGCCTGCTCTGGCGGAGACAGCCAGTATCCCAAAGAAGCTCTGACACTTCACCAATCTCTGCCGAGCACCATGGAAGTGGATTCTAGATGGGGTGGGGAGGTTGTAGGACAATATCATACTGCCAAAAATCTGAAAAACGTAAGTTATTTGATAGCAGAAGATACTAGCAAAATAAAGTCAAGTGTTTGAATGATTCTGGGGGATTCCGATAAGACAGAGCTATTGCTACTTATTTTCTGAGTAGTATATTACACTTTACCAAGCCCCTTAAAGACAGAGAAGTGAACTCTTAGTTTTTTGGGTAAATTTCCCTTTTCTTAACTTAACTTCCTTTTACAATTTCTTGTGGATTTGCTTGTCTTGTCTGAGTGTCTCACCCAGTGTTTTCATGGGAAGGTGTCCCCTCCTAACTGGCTGAATTTTATCAGTTACTGTATAATTCAGGGTTACTTAGAGAAACAAAATCAGTATAAGATATACACTAAAAGATTTTTTAAAAATATTATTAACATATAATTGATATACAAAAATTACACATATTTATGTCTACATTTTGATGAGTTTAAACCTGTGTACACACCCATGATACCATCACCTCAATCAGGGCACTAAGCATACCCATCACCTCCAAAAATTTGCTTGTTTGCTTTTGTGTGTGTGTGTGTGTGTGTGTGTGTGTGTGTGTGTGGTAAGAATGCTTAATGTAACATCTATGCACTTAATACATTTTAAAGTGCACACATAATACTCTATTGTTAACAATGACACCATGTTGTACTATTAAGAGACTATTCCAAAGAATTGGTCTTCGTGGTCATGGGGACGGACTAGAAAAATCCACGATCTGTAGGGCAGGCTGTTAGAAAGGGCAGGCTGGTAATTCAGTCTGAGCTGAAGCTGCAGTCTGCGGGACAAATATTTTCTTTTTCCAGGGAACTTCCACTCTGCTTTTACTGCCTTTCAACTGATACAATCAGACCCATAAAGATCCTCTAGGATAATCTCTCCTATTGTTTTTTTTGAACTATGGCCATCGACAAAATGCCTAGATTAGTGTTTGATTGAATAACTGACGCTATCACAGTTAACTATGACAGCTATTAACCCATGCACACTATTATTATTATCTCATCCTGTTTGGAATATTTACCTAACAGTTGTTCTTTCTCAGCAAGCCCTCTCCATTTTCTTTATATGAAATTTATGTCATCAGGCAGCTGTGCTACTTGCTGCAGAACAGCTCTGTGTGCTCACAAGATGCAGATCTGAACCAGGGTTCCCTACGACCAGTTCGTCTTATAAAGGCACACTGTGCTCCCCTCCGTGGTTGTTATTCTTACACAATTGTCTCATTAATTTCTCCTTTATGACGCTCATCTCACCCAGTACATGGCTAATAACGACTTATGCATAAGTACCAATGTGTGTACCCAATGATGATGGTAATTGAATTGTCCAAACCAATCATTCGATCTTAAACAAGATTGTGCAAACTTCTATTTGATTTCACGAATCATTTATACAATGATTTCTTGTCTTAAGGGTATAGAATTGGAAGTTATTTTTAGCAGTTCATGTTTCTGAAATTACTACAGTGTAGTGCACCTCTAATTTCAAAGTAATATACAACAATTATTTCCTTCATTAGATTTTCATTGACATTATTAATACTTTTGATTTTGAATTAAACAGTACAATAGAAAAGAAGTAAAAATTAGTGAAACATACAATAAAAACAAAGTACGTAAAACATGCGTGGCATATGATCCTCTCCTCAAAGTCAATAGAGCAAGATAACATCACCCTATGCAAGTCTTTGCATCACTGTGAAGAATCCCGTGAGTGGCAGTGTGGCAAGCACAGTCTCCTCCATGTGACACAACGTTGGATATTATTACGAAAGAGGAAAATTTTCAAGAGTTTCTTTCATTAACAAATATCAAATAGTAATAACTTCTTTAGCAAACACCAAGAAGCAGTAACATTGGTCCTTTTATTTTTCCATACTGTATTAATCCATTGTGCAAGGATTTTAAAACATCACCAAAAATTCACTCATGTATTCGCTAGAATCCACATGCCTAAATATATACAGTGAATTGCTCTCTAGAGAAATACACGCTAGAATACCCTGTAGGCCTCCAAAATTCAGGGAGCGATGGTTTACATAGAAGGATAATATTAAGAAGTTCTTGCTGCTTCAAACACCACTTAGAGGAAAATGCTCTGTCTCAGGAAGCAAGCTGTAAAATTATAGTTAAGAAACATTCTTGGCCGGGCACGGTGGCTCACGCATGTAATCCTAGCACTCTGGGAGGCCGAGGCGGGAGGATCATTTGAGCTCAAGAGTTCGGGACCACCTTGAGCAAGAGCGAGACCCCGTCTCTCCTAAAAAAAAATATATATATATATATATATTTTATACAACTAAAAATATATATATATATAAAAATTAGCCGGGCATGGTGGTGCATGCCTGAATCCCAGCTACTCAGGAGTCTGAGGCAGAAGGATTGCTTGAGCCCAGGAGTTTGAGATTGCTGTGAGCTAGGCTGATGCCATGGCACTCACTCTAGCCTGGGCAACAAAGTGAGACTCTGTCTCAAAAAAAAAAAAAGAAACACTCTCATGCATCATAACATGCAGAAAAGTTTAGATGACTAATTATTCTCTCTATCTAAAATTATAGCAAGGTATAACATTTGGAGTATCTCCCCCTGACCAGATGTAGGGTAAGTATCCCCTGCTGTTTATTTCATGATGAACGAGGGTTTAGCTTCCAGAGTTGTCCTTATGGAATACTATACACTGTTTCTCACTAATACGAGTGTATTATTTTTCTGATCTTACAGATAACGGCTCAGGTGTAGTGGTGAGAATTTTGCCACAAAATCCAACATCTCTCAGGAGAACCCAGGAGCAGAGCTTAGTTTCTGAGGTCCTCGCAAGGGGCATGCAGGTCTGGATGAAACTTACCAAGCAGGAGCCATTTGTGAACCCCAGAGAGAAATATCAATAACTGCTACCGCAGCTCATGTGCCTCCTTCCTGGGTTACCAGAGCCACAAACAAGATCACTTAAGACACGGGTGACATCCTTCTTACCAGGTCACAGGGAAACTGAGCTAGTAAGTGAACCCAAGGTCAGATTCATTCACAAGGGAGGAAAAACGAACACCTTGACTCTTAGTTAACTTCAACATAGGAAAAAAAGAGACCAGGTAAAGTATACGTGGTCACAGAACTCATGTTGTCCCATGAGATATTCCTGTCCTTTTCAGCCTTTAACCAAACGGATTAATTACTTTGGCCAAAAATGTTTATACAGAGCACAACATCCTTTCTACTAGCTCAACATCTACCCAATGAGAGTGTGTGGCAATGTCTGACACAGAAAATACCATCATGTGACAGATTGAACACATCAAATCACGCCATAAAATCACTGAAACGTCCTCCACAGGAGGAGGCACCATTTCTGGAGTCTCTGGCTTGGTGGCCAAGCTCCACAGTGCTCTATAGTCCTCACCGTGTGTGGAGAGCACAGGGGAGGCTATGGCCTTGGGCGCAGGGGGCGGTGTGTCCAGATGGCGCTGCCCAGCAGCCATATGGAAGCTGAGGGGATCCCCATGTCCCTGTTGGAGGAGGAAGTGGAGTCTGGGATTCTGGGAGGGGCCGACGGGGAGGAAGGCCAGGCAGTGGGGGTTGGGGGAGGTTAGGAGAGGATGTCCCAGTGGGTCAGGGAGACAGACCCAGCCTGTGTCAAGTGTTTCAACACTGGGACAACAGGCTGCCCTGACTTCAATGATTTGGATAACTGAAGTTGATTAAAATATATAAAAAGAGTAAGGACGGAGGGGAATGCTCCGGAGGGACCCTGCTCCTTGCAGAGTCTGATTCCCTGAGGGCCTTCCTTTGACATGCAGGAAAAGCCTTCCTACACTGTCATTCCCTTATGAAATTCTCTGAGCGTCAGGAAGGAAATTCCCTCACAGGGCACAGCCTGGCGTGGATGCCTTGCCGGCTCCTGGGAGAAGGCGTCAGCTCGCTGAGAGGCGCCCGAGCCCGAGTCCCAGTGCAGAGCAGAGGTCTGGAGGGAGACTCCCAGGAGCTGGGAGAGGCAGGGAGACGATCCAGGGGCCCCTCTGAGAGGAGGGACAAGAGAGAGGCAGCTCCACAGTTGGCGGCTCCATGGATGCTGTGCTCCACAGCATGGGGTGGGGAGAATGAAGGAGCAAAACTACACGCCTGGCTACATCTGTAAAATGGGGATAGTGATTTTCCCTCGTCTGCGTTGTGGGTTGCTTTGTGAGGTCCTTCTCTCATGACGGAGGTAGAAAGTGCAAATGTTATGTCTAGGCCCTCACCCACCTCTGTACACAGTCCCGTCTTGATGTCATGGGAAAGTACAACTGTGAATTTTACCATCTGTGTTGTGACCAGGTCTCCATGATTGAAAAACAAAAAATATTATTAAATCCATTATTAGATAGTCTATAATATACTCCTTTTCAGCATTTCAAACACATTTCTTGTGTCTAATTGTTTCCACAGCTGTCCATGGAGTAACCTGGATTAAGTCTGGTCAGTATCTAATTGTAGCTCCAGTCCCTGCTTTTGTGCCACTAAATTAATTGCATTTTATTTTTAGATCAAGTACTAAGTTTCTGGAATGTATAGTTCTTATTTCTGGTACCATTGTTTTTATTTTTCAGTTTCTCACTTAATTTTGTAATGAATAGTGGCAATACTGCAGCGGAGAGTAATCGTGAGAAAGGACGTAAAGTGATGTGCACGCCCTGTGCACGGTGCAGAATTTCTAAATAAATCAGAGGCTTTCCTGTTAGAGGGGAGCAGGGTCAGGGCGGAAGTGCTTGCACTAGTCCGCAGTGCCCGTTCTGCCTCAGGCCCCTGGACGCCAGGCTCCCATCCGGGAGCATGTGCCAGAGGACAGGTGTGTGGAGCCAGGTGGTTTCCTTGGAGTGTACAGAGCTGGAGACTGGAGAGGAAGATTTGAAGCGAGCTGCACCGCTAGACAAAGACGTTCCTAAACTGACAGGTCTCTGGGGCAGAGAGAAGCAGGCCCGGAGCAAGTCTCCCAGGCAGGCTGAGAGCAGCTTGCCCTCCTGGGTCAAAACGTCCCTATGTTCCCACAGGAAGGAGAAAGAGCCTTGAAATGTGATGTGACCAGAGAGACACGTGATCACACAGTGTGAGAGGTGCTGAGGCACAAAGGTCGGAATTTGACCCGTTGGCCACAGAGGCTGCACGCAGGATGCAACCGTGCTTCAATCTTTTTCTGACTAAAGGACAGATGAGAGCCCTCCACCTGCCACTAGCACTGAATTTTCAGGTTATTGAGTCGAATTTTGGAGGATAAGGAGTTAGAGAAAAGGCCTCTCCTGCTGCCCTCGTGATTCACCACAGAATGGAATGGGCTGGAAATCAAAACAGCTCACTCAGGAATGCCGAGTTGCTGACACTCCTGGCCCTGGGAGTGAGGACGGCAGATCCCACATCCCCTGAGGGCTCCCTGAAAGAGGCCCCAGGACAGGCCTCTGAGAAGCTCAAATTTTTTCAGTTATGGGTCAGCTACATATAAAAGGACAGTGGCCACTAAACAGCAATTTTCTCTGTTGTTCCCACACCCATTTCCCCCTTTTTTTGAGAAAACAGAAACTGTGATGATGAAGGCACAGCTAACATTTGAAAGCTTTTTCTCCATTTCTGTTTATTTATTTTGTTATTCATTTAGTGCTGCTAAAGGCTAAGACCTGGATCAATGGCACTTTGATACTCACAGTCACATTCCACGTGTACCAGGACATAGTGCCGACTTTGACGAGCACCGTGTGTGCAGGCCCCTTCCTGTTATCCTCCTGACAGTGCCCCCCACGGGTTATACGCAGGTTCCACGGTGGGCAGAGAGGTGGAGGAATTCATCCAAAGACATGCAGGGAAGGAGAGGCCGTGAGGACATTTGGCCTGGGCAGTCCTCCCCCAGAACCAATCCGTGGTTCCACGGATTGATTGGAAAATGAAATGATCATTGGCATTTACTTGCATCATTTGTTGGCAACTGTCTTCTGCAGATGGTACTAATAGTCAAGGTTCCATTTTTTTTTCCGTAGCCACAAGATTTAGAAAAAGATATGCAAAATTAAATTATAAGATCATTCATTGGATCTAAATGAAAATTCATCCTTTTGGGTTTTGTTCCTGCAGAAGCAGACTCTGAGAAAGACATGAGGAAGAATAATTTATCTGGAAGACGATCCCAGGAAATACGAGTAGGGGCGTGGATAAGTAAGACGGGGAAGAAAAGGGAGCCCAAAAAGGGTGCATCCAGAAGCTCAATCCTGCTGGGAAATGCTGGAACAGTGTAGAACAGGCCTCAAGCTGTGCTGACTCAAGGGTGAGCCACTTGGACAATTTATCCACTAATTCTCCAACTCTTCCTGAGACAGGGAGGCTTGCAGGGGCCTTTGCAGCTTGCCCCGTGTGCAAGGTGAGCATGCCCCCACAGCCACAGGAAAGCCTCCGAGAGCCCAGGTGTTTGCAGGAGCAGCCTCCAGCGTGTGGGGGTGAAGGCTGAGCAGGTGGGGGTTACGAACTGCGTCTGCTTCAGTCAGTGATACAGAAACGCATGTTCTGCAGCTGCTCATGTTATGTCATCTTTGGGCAGAGTTGTCTTAAAATAACTACTAACTTTCCAAATAACTGCGGAAACTCTCTGCAGTTTTGTTATCTCCAGCAGGTTTTCATGTGACGAGTGATAGCACAGGTCCCATGACGGATGGAAAATGTTGACAAATAGTTTGTAGGAGTTACACAATCTTCATTAACTTTTGGAAAGAAGAACCGAATGTTTAATTTTTTTTTATTCACCATGTACTTTTTGAAGTTCATTCCTGTTAAAGGGTTTATTGCAAAATAAAAAAAAGCGTTAGTAAATAATAAATGAAACATGTAGTTTTAGATTTCAGCACAGCCACTTCCAGGAGTGTGGAGATCCGCTGGTGCCTGGGCAGACCCCGTGCCCAGGTGCCCACGTGCCTCCCCTCAGGCGTAAGCCCAGCCTTCACACCGGCCTTGTCCTGGCTGCATCTGGGCCGGAGGGGGAGCTCCCTCTCCTGAGCGGCAGCGGGGCTGGGCCCACAGAGGGCCTCGTTATGCTGGTTTTCACCTTCCAGCTCTAAAGTGTTTCCAGTGCCATCGAGTCAAGGCTGATGGGGTTGGCGAGAGTTGCGGGGGTGCTTCTGCGAGACTCGGGACTGGCAGCAGTGCCTTCTGAGGAAGGTCTGTGGAGGCAGGTTGGTCCTGAGAAGCCTTGGGGGTGACCTTTGTCTGATCTGGATGGTGGTGGCTCTCTCAGGAGCCCTGGGGGAGGAGCAGAGAGTGTGGGGAAGTTGTTGCCTGTAAAGTAGGAAAAGGCTCCTGTTGTTCTGGACTGGGCTGCCTCTGGCTCTTGATCGGACCTATAGATTTATCAGGGGAGAAAGTGCTTGTTGAGGGGTCTGTGGGCCTAGGTGAGACCTTCCAGGTAAACACTGGGGATAGCAGGAAGTGGACTGTCACCGTCCAGGCTGTGGTGGCACTTTTGGGAGCTGGAGGCCTGTGTGTGGACAGATTGGGGTTGGGGGAGGATCGCCCTCGAGGGCGACTCGTCGGCTATCTCAGGGTGGCTGGTGTCCCTGTCTACCTGGAAGCCTGACTCTGCGCTGTTTGTCCTTCTCCATGAATCACTGATCCTGCTGACACATGTTTATTGTTTACCTCTGATCTGGTCTTTCTTCCTGTCCAGGTGGCAGGCTGCTGTATGGATACCAGGGCTGTGGGGGCTTGCGTCTCCCCGTGTCCTTCTTCACACCAGATGCTCGTGTGGATTATGCGTGCTGCAAGGACACGCCTTTCCGTAACAGGCTCTAGAGGCTCGGCCCTTCCCTGCCTTGGTCTGTTGTTGGGGAGTCCTGGCCTCCAGCGCAGCCCCCTCTGTGCTCCTGTAGCCTCAGAGGACGGGGCTGTCTTCCCCAGCACCGCCCAAGCCCTGAAACCTGCTCTGCTCAGCTACGGGTGTTGGCCTTTCAATAGCTCAGTCCCCAGGGAGGTGCTGTGTCCCTCCCACACCCTGGGTGCTGCCCTCTCTCAGCTTCTAGCCTCCTTCCCTGTCTCCCTCCAACCCTGCATCGCTGACTGGCACACAGCAAGCTCTCCCTCCCGTGAATACATTTTTATGCTTCAATTATTTTAGTATAATGCACGTTCAATCAAAAAAAAGTATAATCTATTGGCAAAAGCAGACAGCACTAGTAATTCCGTTTTATCATGCGAGACATACCTCGTTGCATTTTCAGCTGTATCTTTCCAGACCTTTTAAGGGAGAAATAGGTCATGGGGTGTATTTGTGTATGTGTGTGTGTGTGTGTGTGTGTAGACATAAATATTTATACATTTACCTGTATTAAAATTGTAACCTGCTCCAGAATTAATGTATCATAGGTATCTTTTAAACTTTATATCTACATTACCATTTTTATTATTTCCATTATAATGCATTGTATGACCTACAAAATTTATTTAATGAATTATTTACAGTTATTTAGATTATTTTCAATTTTTCCAAATCAGATCTCTTAAGGCACCATTGCATACAGTAAAATTCATGCTTTTTAGGTATACAGTTTTCTGAGATTTGAGAAACTTATACAGCGTTATGAGCACCACATTTAAGATGCGTAATGTTTGCATCACCACAAACAGTTCCCTTGGGGCCCTTTGTAATCATTCCCCTCACCTCACCCTCAGGCCCTGACAACCACTGCCTTTTCCATATTGTTGGATTAGTACAACTTATAGCCTTTGTGTCTAGCTCGTCTCATTAGGCTAATGCTATTTAGATTCATTTACACTGTTGCATATAATGTCTATTCCTATTGCTATGTAGTATTCTATTGTGTGACTAGAACTGAAATTATGCATTTGCCATTTGATGAACCTTTGCATTGTTTCCAGTTTTTGGTAATTATGTACAAAGAACTGCTGTAAGCATTTCTGTATAGTTTTTGTGTGAATATATGTTTCCAGTACTCTTGACAAAATGTTTAGAAATGTCTTATAGTACATGTGTGATTTCGCTTTATAAATAGCTGCCAAACTCCTTTCCAATGTGGCTGTATCATGCATGTCACATTCTCACTGGCATGGATGAGAGATACGCTCCATATCCATGTCGGCACTTAGCATTGCTATTATTTAATTGTTCTTTAATTTAGTCATTCTGATTGGTGTTCAATGGCTTCTCACTGATTTCAGTGGTTTCAGTTTGCATTTTCCTAATGACTACGATGTTGAGCATGTTTTCATGTACTTTCTTGCCTACAGATCTCTTCTTTGGTTAAGCATCTATTCAAATCTTTTCCCATTTCTTAATCAGATTTATTCAGTTGTGAAAAATCTTTACATATTCTGGGTACAAAGTCTTTGTCAAATGTAGGTATTGTGAATATTTTCTCCCAGTTTGTAACTTGTCTTTTCACTTTCTTAACAATGTCTTTGGAATAGCTGCAAAGCTTATTTTAATAAAGTCAAATGATCAATGTCTTCTTTTACTGCTGCTATGGACTGAATATTTGTGTCTCCTAAAAATTCATATGTTGAAACTCAGTCCGCATGTGACGCTATTTGGACACATGTGGAGCATGTGGGAGGTGACTAGGTCATGAGAGTGGAGCCCTCGTGAATGGTATCAGGGCCCCTAAAAACCAGAACCCAGACAACTCCCTTGTGTTTGTGTATATATGTATACGTACGCTTACATATATATATACACACACATATGTTATATGTTCTGTCTACATGGTACAGAATTGAGTTATAAATTAATGAGGTCTCATAAATTAGTAAGCCCAAATATTTTCTAGGTTCACATAACTTAAATAAATCTTTAATAAATAAATTGGCTTTAAAATTATTGATAAAATAAAAAATAAAAATGTCTGGGAAATTGTTAGCATACATTTTGCCTGTGTTTGCTACTCAGTTTTCTATTTATTTTATATTTAATAGTTTAGTGTATCTATGCTAAATACTTTAAGGAGTCAGGGTTTGACATAAAAATTATAAAACTATAAATTCAGCCTAAAATAAAATGATCTTTGCATAATTTTTGACAAATAAGGCTAATTTAAAATTGTTAGTTTATTAAAAACAGCCAGATTTTCTGAGTTATCAATGAAATACCCATATAAATTTAAGATTCTTACCTAGGTAAGCACCTGATATTCATAGGGTATAAAAGTGGTTAACAAGCAAATAACTTAAAATAATGACTAGCCCTGCTTCATATCTCAGTTTTTACAGTCTAAATAAACCGTTAATTAAATTAGCTAAATACAAATGATAGATATGCTTATAAATAAACTTTTCATAGAACTTAAAATCTTAAAGTTCTGTTAAGTTAAATAATAGACACTCATTAAATGTCCATGTCATTTCCAATATTAAAAATTATAAAAAGCATATTTCTAAAAATTATAGACTTGTTCTTATCTATAAATTACTAATATTTAACACAGAATTCAAGACTTTTTGCTTTCTAGGTTTTTATTAAAATTTAAATTTACAACAATAAAAATTCTAATTAATATATACAAATACATATAAAATATGTCAACATAGAAGATAATTTTAATTTAAAAATTATTCAAAAGACATAAAATATGTTATTAAAAATAATTTTATCTAGTTTAGAAGTTATTTAGAGATTATATATAAAACAAGATAAACAAACCAAAAAATAGGAGAGATTAATATAAAAAATTAAAAATAAACATTTTTGGTAAAAGTAAAAAGATTTTTAAAATAACTTTATATTAAAAAAATTTTATAGAATACATTTTTGTCCTAAAATAAAATGAAAAATAAAAAAATAAAAAATAAAAAATAAAAAAACTCGAAAAGTTCAAACATATCACACTTCGTCTATGTAAGTTCTAGCAATTTTCATTAAAGAGTTTTAAAAAGTTATGTATGTGATTAAGTTCACGATAATTGAAGGAAAATTATTTATAACAGTTTTTCTAAAAATTAAACTTTCTATTAAAAACATACTAATATAAAACTACAAATTTTGGTCCGCTATCTTAGAACAAGATTGCTTAAGGAAATAATTTGCCCCAATAACACTATGAGAGATTTTCTTATTTCTACTTCTGTAATCAATTTCTTCTTCTTTTTTTGTTTTTTTGTTTTTGTCTATTTTTAAAGGCCGGTCAAGTGGAGCAGTGGGAGTGGAGAAGGGACAAAGGAATCTGTAACTGGTTGTGATCAATTAGGTGTAAACACCACTGCACTCGGACAAACCTCAATGTCTTCTTAAAACTTCTCAACTTTATGTCTCAGAATCTCAACTTTTGCTATACCTGCTTGTGATTTAAGGTCATACGTCATTGCCTTCTGTTCCTTTCCCCTGAAAAAGATATATTTTTTTGCTTAACCAAAACGATAACTCTCCTTCAACCTTTCCGTTAACTCCTATACCTTTTTTCCTCTGGTTCTAACTCTGCTGCTATGGCCTGATATGACCTCAGTTTGTTTTGGTATGGGAAGTATATTTAGATAACCAGGAAGTCAAACCTGATGAAAATGCTTCTTGAGTTTAATTAGACACAGAAGGAGTGTGTACAGGGTTATCAGTGTATATCGTAGAGGAACGTGAGTACGAAAACTAGTATTTTGAGCAGGGAAATACATGGCTCTCAGTGATAGCATGAGAAGTTTTTTGATTATATGTAATATTAATATTTTAGACATATTAAGAAAAGCCAAGAATATAGAATTAAGTTATAGTTGAAGAAAATATTGTTTTTTTAGAGTTTTAGGATAATATTTTAAGCTAGGCATGATGACCTACACCTGTAGTTCCAGCTACTCGGGAGGCTGAGGTCGGAGGATGGTTTGAGGCCAGGAGGTTGAGAACAGCCTAGGCAACATAGCATGACCCCATCATTAAAAATAATAATAATAAAAATAAAAAAGAAATATTTTCATATCAGGCACAGCTTCAAGTCTGATGCACTCATGACCAGTCTTATTTCATCCATTCCCGTCAGGGCTCCAACCTCCACACGTTGTCCTGAAGCAATTTCCAAGGGGATTTTCATAAACAGTGTTTTTGAGCTGGAAGCTTCAGAATCCTCACACAATATTTTATTGCCTGTAATTTCATTTTAGTTATAGATTATTATTGTTAGGGAAATTTCTGTGCCAGTTCTGCTTAAAACCACAAAGCAGCAAATAGACACTGACACCTGTCAGCTTTGCAAGCTAAAAACCACAGAGCAGTTGAGCAAAGCTGAACAAAACTGCAAGCCTGTCATGATTATGCTGTTTGTTATAAGCCTATCATGATTCTAGAATTATTGTTTATTGGAAAACTTTTAAGTCTTTTGCTAATTGGTTAATCATTTGTACCTGTGTGTGATTTGTTAAAAGTAACCCGCCAAAAAAGTATAAAACCTGACAAAAACCCGGAAAAGGTGCTCAGATGTTGGGAGGCTTGACCTCAATCTGGCCCGCTGGCAATAAAACTCTCTGACTCTCCAACTCTCTGCGTGCCGCTCAGTTATTCCCCTGGGACTGGTCACTGACACTTGCCATAACATTATCACATAACACAAGAGAGGGGTGGGATGGTGGGGAACAGAAGATTTATTAACAATGTTTCACAGAGTCGAGGAGCAGGGATGGATTTACACTGGAGCTTCTGCGGGTCTCAGAGTAGAACTCATTGGGCGCTCTGACAGATTCGCTTCTCATTTCTGTGGGGAGGATTCAGGGTAGTTGTCAGTCAATGTCCAAAGTGGCATAGTCAGTGACTCCACATAAGGATCCTGAGCAATAACGTTCCTCAGAGTCTTTTGCAGAAACT